>JAVTVY010026278.1:0-109277 GCA_036873755.1 Hanleya hanleyi | reverse complement strand
CGCAGACATCCTGTACAACTAATGCTAGAACCCACAATTCTGCTCTTTTTATCTACTTCAAAAAATCAATCCTGCTGTGGTATTCATTCTTTTTTATTATCCCCATCATCAAAACACACACACACACCCCAGCTGGGGGAGCCACTGTAGGTGTGTTTACATTATTTTTGCATGTACACGTGGTGAGTCTCCGGGAAAGATGCCGGTCCGTAGTCGAAGGTGGTCGGGGGTGGTTTGCTTCAGGTCGAAGAGCATATACCCGTGCTGAGGGGTTGTGGCATCTTTAAAGGCTTCCAATGCAAACGGTGTGCGGCCGGGATACATCTGTCTCGCCAGGTGCAGCAGTTGAGTGGTATCTCTCGGGTTTTGAAGACCACCATGTAGTGGGCATTTAAGCTGATGTTCCGATGTTCTTTGTTTTTACTGAACAGATTCTGCACAATGTAGATGATGCTGAGCCGTCGATGGTGGCTGCCTTTGGTAAAAAGTTGGGTGACCCGCGCATCCGTCTCCGCCATGAGATCATCCAGAACCACCAAGGTGTCGGGTTCCAAATCGGCCAGGTTAGGTAGGCCTTCCACGAACGTGATGTGAGGCATTGCTGCATACGCTTCCTGCCATTCTCCGTAACACCACACGACTCTGGCAATGGGTGGAGTGATCATGCTGTCGGCGTGTTCGAGGAGCTTCCTGACGAAGTGCGTTTTGCCGGAACCCGTCGGTCCTGCGATGACGCAGGTGAAGGGATGTTGCCAACGGGGGTCCATGGTTGGAGGTGTATCCGCTGTCGTGGTAACCCGCTCTTGTAAATTTGGTACGAGTGAACTGGAGTGGTGGTGGTGGGCACAACGTCGGTTGTCGTTGTCTGTTCACGTTCAGGGATGATGATGGTGGTGATGGGTACAACGTGGGTCGTCGTCGTTGTCGGTTCACAGTGAGGGATGAAATCCGGTGGGTCTTCAGACGTAGTGGATGTACTTGGTGTAAGTGTGGAGCTTACACTCGTTGTGGCTTGTACACGGGGTGTGGAGGTGGTGGTGACTGGGCTGGATACGACTGGTGCTCTCTGTAGACCGGTTTCACTGGTGGCTGGTGTTCTCAATTGGTTAAGTAACGTGCTGACATAGGCTACGTCGTAAAACACACCTCCGTACAACACACTCAGCAGGGTTAGCACTATCACCCCAAAGCCTACTTGCACTTTGCGCGTTTTGGAAGACGCTGTGTTCAGAGACGGTTGCACCGTGTTCATGGTTGGACGTGGAATGAAGGATGACGGTAGTGGTGTCTGGCTTTATAGTCGTTTCACCTGGTTGGCTGCGACCCAGGAATTGAAGGAACTGGGCCAGCCTTGCCATTTCACGAAATGAAACAGTTTGCCACGTCGACGTTCCGTTTTCAAAATCTGCTCCACCGTGTAGTAGTCTTGCTGTGATTTTACGACAGGCTGTAATTTCATCTCGTAAAACGTGCCTAGCAGCGGTTCCCCTTGAAGATCTTCCAGTTCATAGACTCGCCGCTGTCGGGGTAGGCGCCGTTTAATCAGGAAGTGCTCATCGCTCCAGTTGGCCAAGTAACTTTTCTCGAACTTGCCCTTGACTTTACTGATCCGTACAGGGTCCCCGACCTTGAACATCTCCTTCGTCGTTCGCTGCGATGGCCTGGGGTACAAGACACGCCGGACTTGGGCTTCATTGCGTTGGGTCACGGTAATGGGAGCTCTCTGTATACTTCGATGATAGGCTCGATTGTAACCCCTCACCAGTTTCGGGAGAACATCGATGTACCGCCGTGTATTCTTATAGGTGAAATATTTATACATGCGACCTTTAAATGTCCTGTTGAACCTTTCCACCACGGATGCCTTGGTCTCGTTGTACGTATGGAAGAAAAACACCTTCTGGGCTTTCAGAAAGGCTTGGAACGGTCTGTTGAGGAATTCCGTGCCTTCGTCGGTTTGCAAATACAAAGGTTTGCGCCCGGTCTTGAAGATGTCTTTGAACGCCGCTATGAGATTCGCCCCCGTTTTCGTCCGGATGGGTACCACCCACGCATACTTGGATAGGATATCGATGCACGTCAAGATATACCGATTCCCATCGTTGTGTTTGGCAAAGGCGCTCATATCGACCAAATCCGCTTGCCACTGGGCATCTATTCCTCCCACGATGACCCGGTTCCGTAGAAAATGGCGACGGACAGCTCGATGTAAGGTATAGGTGTCTTGTTTTCTTAACCAATCTCGGACTTGAGCACGTTGTATCCCCTGGGGTTTGGCCGCTCGATAGAGAGCCGACAATGCACTATAGGCCGCCGGACTGTCGGGACTGTAGTATAAGTTATCCAACACCTTCTCCCAGCGCTTCATGGTGACACAATGATGATGGACCCGGAGAGTATGGTTTATTTATAACAAGTTTCTACCACCGTTGTGTTGGTTGACTCAGTTCAGCCGGGTAATCAATGGCCTCGTCGTCGTCGGGTTCATGTAGCTGTTGTTCATGGGGTTCAGCCAGCGCGTCCTCCATAGCACGATCCCACGCCAACTCGTCTGATGATCGCTCGTCCGGTGTAAACAGCTGGTCCACAATAGGCACTACTTTCTCCAAGGCTGACCACAGATGGGGGTCTAGGGTGAAGCTTCGCGTAGCATCTTGGTAGCGGCCCAGACGTGCGAAGAAAGGCCCACGGTATACGTAGATGGCATTGTCTATGTGGATGAGGTGTCCGTCGAGCTCGTCGCTCAACACCCGTTTAAATTTGGTCCAGCCGTCACGCTGTAGCGTCACCGTATTCGATACGGTCTCAGCGGGCGACCAGCAAATAGCTCCACAGTCTTCCACCAGGGTGACTTTATCTTCATAGACGTGTAACCCCACCTGGGGTGTAAGGGGCAGGATGGCTCGTAGGACGGATGACATGCTTGCTCCAATGTCGAACGGTGAATGACACACACTCTGTCTGACCCTGGTATTTATAGTGTCAATACCACAGCGCCAGGGTCAATAGGGCACAGACTAGTATGAGGCCAACCAGCCGGTGCTGGTTCCGGCGTGAGCGCTCGTGGTCCATAGCCCGAGCATCAAGGATGGCTGTCATAGTCCAGTAGTGGTGAGTGATGGCACGCCTCTCCATCGAGTGCACTCTGTGGAGGACCGCTTCTGTGAACTCGTTCAGGATCTGGCGTCGTCCCTCGTTGTCGTCGCCATCTGCAAACATGGACCGGACCACTGCTCGGTAACCCGTGAATGAATTCACCACGGTGGCATACTGTAAAATGCGAGTCGCATGGGGCTGGGTCTCCGCCATGGCTCTGCAACCGTAGAAATGAAGGTGTGGGATCCAGAGGGACGTGTTTTATAGAGCAGATGTAGCTCTACGGGTGTAGTCCGTGATACGCAGTATTCTGATGGGTTATGTGGCTCCTATAGAGATAGTACTTCATCGACCATGGGGATTACTTTTTCCAAGGCTGTCCATAGATCAGGGTGCAGAGTAAAACCACCTTGCTTGAGACAGAGGAGTCGAGCAAAATAGGGACCGCGGAAAATGTAGACGTCGTCACACAGGTGAATGCTATCACCGTCGAGGTCACCCAATAACACCCGTTTCAAGGTAGTCCAGCCTTCCGGGGATAAAGAGACACGCGCTGGTTCAGACGTACACCAACACCTACTGTCGTCATCGATGAGCTCCACACGTTTGGGATACAACAATAGGGTGCAGTCCGGTGTAAGAGTGCGGGTCTCCCTCACACGCTCGTCTTCAGGCAAGACTTCAACCGGAGGTACTGCTGGGTGCCAGGGAAAATCTTCTCCACGTCTCATGCTTTCGTCTCATACAAGCGGGTAGGCAAGCAGGCAGTCAGGCTGGCTAGAGGTGAGACAGTCAGGCTAGAGGCAGGCAGGCAGGCTGGTCAGGTCAGGTCAGGCAGGTAGGCAGGCTGGTCAGGTCAGGTCAGTCAGAGTGCTCCGCAGGGTAGTGCAATGAATACACCCCTAAAAATCGCCTGCTTTTATACGTTTTTCTACAATGCGATGGTGGGTGGTGGTGGGTTTAAGATGGCGGCTGGTGGTGGTGGGTGGTGGGTTTAAGATGGCGGCGGATTGTGGTGGTGGGTGGTGGGTTTAAGATGGCGGCTGGTGGTGGTGGGTGGTGGATTTAAGATGGCGGCTTGTGGTGGTGGGTGGTGGGTTTAAGATGGCGGCGGATTGTGGTGGTGGGTGGTGGGTTTAAGATGGCGGCTGGTGGTGGTGGGTGGTGGGTTTAAGATGGCGGCTGGTGGTGGTGGGTGGTGGGTTTAAGATGGCGGATTGTGGTGGTGGGTGGTGGGTTTAAGATGGCGGCTGGTGGTGGTGGGTGGTGGGGTTAAGATGGCGGCTGGTGGTGGTGGGTGGTGGGTTTAAGATGGCGGAAAAAAGTTTGTCCCGGAACTATAGCCTAGACAGGTCAGTACATGCTTTGATCACGTGATCGCCAGATGACCTTGAGACCCCTTAAATTTTACCCGGGGGAACAAATAAGTAGGTCAATAATAAGGAATTTGCGGTTTACCTACTACTGTCCTACTAATCTTCTAACGTTTTCTTCCCATGATTGTGTTGGCAAGTAAGATATGTTGATAGAATGTCAAGCGAGATATTATGAAAAACACAACAAAAATTCGCAATATATATATCTGCATATACCACATGCTTTCCGGAAATGGTTGACCACCTGAGCAGTGTGTTTGTATTTTTTTATTTTGTCATGTGGCGCGAAAACACTGAGATAGACCATATAATTTCCTGTTCAATATTTTGTAAACGATGGCGGCTTTGGCATGAATGTAGTAGAAAAACAACTTATTATAATAAATGAGCCCAGCGTGCGAATTGTGTGTATTGCAGTGACAAGTGATTAGCCAAGGTGCGAAGTCACAGCAGGCGATAACACCGACTGTGAGTAATGCGCGCTAATCCCCACAGCACAGAGTTCTTCCACAGACAGTGAATTTTTGAGAGCTAAAATTTCACGTTTGCAAACATTTTTTAAGGAAAATAACAGAAACACTCGATAGGTTTTTTCTTCAACTTTTGAAATATGCAACTTTTGAAATATGCAAAGAAAAAAATATCGATAGTTTGAGCCTATTCTCCGGGCCTCTAGTCCTTAATGACAATAAAAAGATATTATTAAGTTGAGTGTTTTCAATAGACGAGGTCTACAGGCTACAAAAGACATGAAATATTTGATTAGTTAACAGAAGCCATGTATATTTATGTCTTCTGTTGTATGTGCACAACAGAATAAGCATTCTATATCTGCAAAGGTGTGCTGTCATAAATTTTATGTTGTATTTAGCTTAATTGATCGTATAATTATCATTTAATATGTAACCGCTTATTGTGGATTCAGATTCAGATTCCTTTATTGTACCGAAATATACAAGCCTACACGAGACAAGGTACAAACAATAACAATGAACGAAATAAAGGTCAATACCACAAACTTTCAGGATAGCCAAATGCATTAACTGACAGGACAAGTATAATTATCAAGTACTATTATGTAATGTATATATGTTATGTCAAGGATCCATATACCAATATAAGGAGAATCAATAATAAAATTATTATTATTGACCAGTAGTATATATGTAAAGCTGTTCGCAAACGACGTCAATAGATTTGCTAAATTACATGAATACCTTGTATATTCCACCAGGAAGTGCCATTCATCCTCAGTTTATATATTTAGATCACAATATTCACAAAGTCTGTTCTACAAAGGAGTGTCCGAGTACCGCCCCCTTTCGATTTCTAAATCGGCTGTACTCGACCACCCCGACCATGGTCGGGGCAATAATTCCAGGACCGCTGATTACAGTCTACTAGAGTCGGGGCAATGTTACAGCGTCTGAATGTATAGTCAATCATGTATATATATATATGAACTTTATTGCAGTAGGCCTACCGGCCTATGAGCATACATGTAGAATCTATACAAACATTTGATGGCGGCTCTGGGGCATCCCACAACATGATAAATACATTATGTTACTGCGTTGACGGGAGAAAGTACGCCAGGTTGTCATATTACGTCTACCAATGCATCTCTCAGGTTAAAAGCTTTATCAACAAACAATGCAAGCTTTCTATTAATATACACACATTCAGAGCTAAGTAATCTAATAAACTTATCCCTCGTAGGATTATTCCAATAGTATTTATCAATGTACTTTTCACGATAATCTGCATACCTACTGCAAATCAAAACAAAGTGATATTCATCTTCGATGACGTTACACAGTGTACATTTACGTTCTTCAAAAGGAGTTTTAACTGGTTTTCTCCATCTACCAACTTCAATCTGTGCGAGGAGGTTCTCAATTTTGTTACGGCCGTTCTAAGCTTCCATACGCATATAATCAACAGTGCTTTGAATCAACAGTGCTTTGTTGCCATATGGATGCCAATGTGCTGGCCAATGTCATTTAGTGCTTTCTGTTTACCGTACCATAGTTTGTTTTAAAAATGTAATATATGTGTTTTTTTTATGTATATGTTTTATGTATATGTGTGTCTTTAGCCTTCGGGCATAATTGAACAATAAATGATCTCTCTCTATATTTTCCAGATAAGACTGAAATTTATAAACACAAAATTTCCCGTATAATCTTGCCCTACTGGATTCAGCTAAGCGGGATTGCCAATTTTGAACAAAATTGTCAGTCATGCGCTGTTTTATTAAAGAAAGAAACACAGTTTCGTTTCCTACTGTTTCAAATTCCCAAGCATAGAAAACTCCCAAATTGCTAAGCAAGTCTCTGAGTAGATATGTCCAATTAACTCTACGCCGTTGTAGCAGGTCCCTCCTTAAAGCTGAGTATACACAATGTACAATGCTAGTATTACTGGATTTCAGAATTTTTAGCCAAAATTTGACAATTAAGATGTATCGATTGGTGTTCATTGGACAACGTCCAAGCTCTCCATAAATAAAATCATTTTGAGTACACTGCTTAACACCAAGAATTTTCTTACAGAACTGTAAATGGACACGTTCAATCTGTGGTGCATTTACAAACCCCCACACCTCTGCGCCGTAATTAAGTATTGGACTGATTAATTTGTCGAATAATTCTAAGCGATGTTTTGGACCAATATCACCGAATTTGCTCAAGTATTTCTCCAATTTGAATATCGCTTTTTGTGCTTGCCCAGCAAGAGTTAACTGAGTATTTGCAAATGCACCCCCAGTAGTGAAAACAATACCTAAATATGTAAATTGATTTACGATCGCAATTCTTTCGTTACCATATGCAAAGTGCAAATCTTTCGGCAAACGTCCACCCTTTTTAAAAACCATAATATTTGACTTACTGATGTTCACTTTTAGCCTCCATACCGAGCAATAGCTGTGGAGAGTATTTAAACCAATTTGTAAACTCTCCACTCCTTTAGCAAATATTACAATATCATCTGCGTACAATAATAAAAAGACTTAAGTCTCCGATGTTTATACCATCAGCCCCTTTCAGATAAAATTCATCTTCAATATCATTTACGTACATAGCAAAGAGGAACGGCGACAGACATTCCCCTTGGCGTACACCTGTGCAGCAATAGAAATCCTCACTTAACATGTTTTGATATTTAACTCTGGACCTCACAGCTTGATACATGCTATTAAGTATTTTCAGAATTTTTCCTCTAACTCTCACTTTGAGTAACTTGAACCATAAATTTTCACGAACAACATAATCAAACGCCTTTGTAAAATCGACAAAAGCGCAGTATAATTTTTGACCATTATTTAGCAGATGAGAGATAATTCCGTGCAATGCAAATATACCATCAACTGTACTTTTCCCTTTACGAAATCCAGACTGAGCGTCAATATAGACAGAATAATCCTCTGCCCATGCATTTAAACGATTGTACAAAATTCGGGTAAACAGTTTTCCAATATTACTCAATAAAGTAATACCCCTATAATTCTCCGCTTCATTGTAGCTACCCTTCTTATGGAGCGGTATGACATAACCTAGAGACCACTCACTGGGGAAATATCCTTTATGGAAGATCACATTAAATAAATTTTCAAGAACAGGCAAAAGTACATCCTGACCTTTTTTAAGAAATTCGTTTAGAATCATATCAGGACCGGCAGATTTGTTGTGCTTCAACTGACTTATAGCACCGATAATTTCATTCACGGAAATTTCAGAGTCCAGTTCTGCAAACATAACTTGAGTTTCGCCCTGTACATAACGTTCATAAAGAAAACAAGCGTCTTCATCAGGATTAAAGAAATGGTCATTTGGATTATTAACGGCTTTAAAATAGCTTTCAAAGTCGGAAACAGTCGGGTTGCTTTTTGGCAAATTTGCTGCACTTTTTAGAAGTTTCCAATATTCTCTTGCATTTTTATAACGTACTTGTATAAGTTTATCAGTTTGCACATCATTGTATTCCACTCTACATTTCCGTAACAAGGACTTATATTCAGATCTTGCCGTAACCAGGTTTTCTCTGTTTTCTACGGAGTTATTGCCCCTGTATAAATTTAACTTCTCATAAAAATATTCTCGTTTTACATTGCATCGGGCATCAAACCATGGTGCGTCACCCTTATCATTAACATTTCTATTCAAAAAACAGTGTTTGACAAAAGGTGTGCCACATTCTTCTAAGATATTTGCAAATGTTTTGACCTTGGCATCAATATCATCAACAGAGATGTCCTTATTCAGGTCCTCCATGAAATTATTCAACTTCTCTTTTATATTGGTCGAGTGTAAATTATTCAAAAATTGGTCACTCTTACTTTCTTCCCAAACATACTTATGGGGACAATCTAAATAAGCTTCATCATTATCTGAATTGCATTTTTCTTTATCACATATTACACTAAATGAAAAATGTATTAAACAGTGATCAGATAATATGTTAGGGTCCCCGACATCAAAATCCTTTATACATTTTAAGTCATTATCTTTCATCAGAACGTAGTCAACCAGGCTCTGTCCTTGATGTGTTATACAGGTAAATTTCCCAACATTATTGTCAGCCCCGCATCGTCCGTTTGCAATGCGGAGACCAGTCATTTTACAAAAGTCCAACAGTCGGTTGCCATTCGCATTTTTGTTTGCGCCATCTTGAGAAGCGCGTGGCAACGGGCGATCTGGGATGTAATCATCTGGGACAACGATGTCACGGCACACATCATCGATTACATAGTCTGCATCAGTACCAGTCCGAGCGTTAAAATCACCACAAACAATTATTTTACAGTTCTTCTGATCCAATCTCACTAATTGATGCTCTATTCGGTCAAAAACGCTGGACTGAACGAAAGGTTGCCTGCTCGACCCCTCAGGTAGAACATAACACAGACACAAGAATATGTCTTCGGATTGATCAATCGAGGCACTGGACAGTTTTATCCAAATTATGTCATCTTCAACTTTCACCACGTAATTTTTATCCACCAAGTGGGACCGCACGTAAATTGCTATGCCACCCGAGTCGCGTTTCGCGTTCCTTTTCTTCAAAATCCTGTGTCGCTGGACGTTTTCAAAACCATCTACCTCAAGGTCACTGTATGGAGATGTCCAAGTTTCTGTCAGCATAACAACATCGTTTGAATTAAATATTGCTTTGAACTCTGGACATAAGAGTTTGTTTGTTTTCTTTGTTGCAAGACCCTGTATGTTTAAGGGTGCACATCTAATTTCCAAAGGTACTCTCTCCCCGCTGGCCTAGCTGGTTGATGACGACTGAGTGTAACGATCCTTCTCCATTATGGGAGGTGCATCACTAATGTTAGACACAGGTGGTCCCCCGGGATTGTTATTGTACTGGAGAGGTCTTGCATGTATATCAACCTGCACATCTGTTTGTGGGCCGTGTGATGACACACTAGAACGTGATGGGTCAACCCATGGACGAAATTGCTCATTTGGTGTAGACATCGAAGTATTTACACCTACCGGCACATCAGATCTCGATTCCTGAAATAATGGTCGCTCCCTCTGCCATTCTTGTATTTGTGCGCCTGTCGGATCGCGACTGCTGTCATCTGCCATTCTTTCCATCGGTATGGTTTCTTCTGCCTTGTCATGTTGCCGTGCCGTATAATCGAAGTACGGACATCGTTGTTCTCGTCGTGTGTTCGATAAACAGGGGGAGGTTGACGGCGGGTATCCTGTCTGCTGGCCTCAACCTGCCTGCCCAAGTTCTCCTGGACGACTGTCAACTGGTTATACGTGTGCGGTTCCGTTGTAATTGGAGTGGCCCTATTACCGCTCATTACGCGTGACCAATCAGGAAACAGATCACGGACAATACTACCATTGATAACCAGTTTAGCCGGGTACCTGATTGACACCTTGTTATACCTGTTCTGCTTCGCTGCCTTGTAATCACTCCACAGCAAACGCCGGGCATTTACTATTTCTTGTGGATAGTCTCTACTCACCCCATATGTTGATCCTTTCAGTTTATAGGCGTTTTGCATCACAATGTCGGTGTCGTAGTAGTCCCTGAATGCTACCATAATTGGTCTCGGTCTACGGTCACAGCTCCGAAATGAACCAAGCCTATGTGCCCTTTCCAGGTACATGTCGTCGTCAAGCTCAAGTTCATAATACATGAAATTCCGCACAGCATCAAAACAGTCCTCATTTTTTTCCTCTGCTATGCCTCTGAATATTAAATTTTTCCTCCTGTCTCGAGCTTCCTGATGGATAGACTTATATTCTAATAGTTTGATCCGTTCATACTGTGCATTTACATCCAGTTCAATTTTTTCACATTTCTTTCTAGTGACTGCAAACTGTATTGTTTAGCTTCGATCTGCATAAGCTTGCCAAACATGTGTGACAGTTTGTCATCAACAGGTAAAGACTGAAACGTGGCTAGGTCTACCTGTGGTACATTGACCGCCACACCGCCGGTATTGACACGCTGTCTCTTCATTCCCTGCATCCCCTGCTTGTCAAACGTAGATATACGATCACCCCTCTCGTTTATACTGTTGTCAAAGTCATTATATCCTACCTCACACAGAGTAAATAACCTATTTTCGTCCAACATGGAGAGACTAGTTGACTGTGCACCCTGTTCGGCCGCCGTCTTGAACCGCTATATATATAGTAATCTATTGAATTCCTGTGGATTTGGCTACTTGTTTCATAAACAATGTAATATTATGAAACTTGATATAGACAATGTTATACGTCGACTTAAAGACATCGAAACTCAGAAAATGCTTGCCTATATAAAGTGCAACAAAAGTAAGTCCCCCCCTAAACGATGTTTGATATCTTCCAAGATATTTTCCAGATCCTGATGAATTTTTGCACACACTAGCCCAGTAACCAGCCCCACACGGTATATCAAGGATTAATACGTAGGTGTAGTTGTACGCAAATGAGCATGCGCAAACTGGGAATCGGTCCAATTTTGAAAAGTTCATGAACAGATTAATCCAGACTTTTCAATGTCAAATCGTTATTTCATCACAGAATTCGATCATGTTGACTCCGTATCTCGACGGTCAGTAATCATTAAAATCGCGTGTAACCGCCACGACATTGGATGACATTTCGACAACGTGCTCGCATGGTGTTGATGAGGCTTGCGATCCGACGTTGCGGGATGGCTAACCACTCCTCCTGAAGCAGGCGTCTCACGTCATCAAGATTTGACTCCACCCCAACTCGACGATAGACCGATTGTTTCAGCTGATCCCAAAGATGTTCGATGGGATTGAGATCCGGAGAACTGGCGGGCCACTGCATGTGGTCAATGCCTTCAGTTTGGAAGAAGCCATTTACAATCCTTGCCCGATGTGGACGCGCATTGTCGTCCATGAAGACAAATCCATCCCCAACGGCACCTGCGTAGGGCAAAACCTGTGGTCGAAGAACTTCAGTCACGTAGCGATTAGCGTTCAAGTTCCCCTGAATCGGCACCAGATCGGTTTTACCGGTCAAACTAATGCCTGCCCAGACCATTACGCTGCCACCACCAAAGGCCGTTACTGGTTGCACGCAACACTCGGCATGCTGCTCTCCCTGACGACGCCACACACGCCTCCTACCGTCAACGTGACGGAGACAGACACGCGTTTCGTCACTGAAGAGAACATTGCCCCACTGTCGTCTGGTCCACCGAACATGAGTTCTTGCCCACTGCAGACGCGCTATCTTATGACGGCGGAGCAGAGAAGCCTTCTTCATCATACGCCTAGCACGCAATCCGACGGCTTTTAGGCGTCTCCTAACTGTTTGAGCACTCACTCTCCTAGCGCCGGCACCAGCATCTGCTCTTATTTGATCTCGGACCTCTCGTGCTGAAATTCAGAATGGGAGTTAAGTGAATTGAGGAGTGAGTGAGTCGTGTTTAACGGAACGAGTTGGATCTGCGCTACATCAGAAAATGGTATTCGATTTTTTTGTGGCACACCGAGGCCCTCATACCTGATAACGTTCTGTTCCTCAGTGTGACGTTAACGATTCGACGGTCTTGTCGTCGTGTGGTCGTCCTGGGCCTCCCACTTTTTGGTAGATCCTTCACATCCCCTGTAGCACGAAACTTTGCTTGCAATTTGCGAATTGCTTTAGGTGTTACCCCCATTCGACGAGCAACCTGTTTTACAGGGGTGTTAGCCTCCAACAGACCAATTGCAACAGCCCTATCCATATTGGATAAACGAGGCATGGTTTACCACAGAACTTCAACTGAATGCCCAAGACTTGTGGGCAGAAATATGGGATATTCAGGTATGAGACCGTTTTTATTGACCATCTCGGACATCAAATTACGTAAAACCCGTTATGTGAAACCGCATGAATTTCTTGTGGTGGTTGACATGTCCTGGATGCCCAACCACACGAATATTTCATGACTGGTTGATCGAATTCTGTGATGAAATAACGATTTGACATTGAAAAGTCTGGATTAATCTGTTCATGAACTTTTCAAAATTGGACCGATTCGCAGTTTGGGCATGCTCATTTGCGTACAACTACACCTACGTATTAATCCTTGATATACCGTGTGGGGCTGGTTACTGGGCTAGTGTGTGCAAAAATTCATCAGGATCTGGAAAATATCTTGGAAGATATCAAACATCGTTTAGGGGGGGACTTACTTTTGTTGCACTGTTTACATTCCTGCAGCAAGCTAAATACTCTTGCCTCGCTAAAAAGTACTTTCTGTAGATCAAGCTAAATTATATTGATATTCTGACCAGCAGAAAGATGAGAAGCACTCTATGTAAATACAGAATCTGTGCTCATCGATTAGAGATAGAACGTGGTCGTTACGGGAATGTAGATAGACAAGCTCGATATTGTAAACAGTGCAGTCAACAAGTCGTCGAAGATGAATATCGTTTCATTTTTAATTGTCCGAAATATCACGAACAGCGGACACCGCTCATTACTATACTGAACAAAATTTGTCCGTATTTCGATAGTTTGAGTAAGTCTTCTCAAATGCGAATGGTACTGGGGAACAAGTGTAAGAGCCTGTTGATCCACACGGCCAGGTATTTGATCAAGTGTGAGACCTTAAGAGTACAGTGAGTGTCCGTTTCCCAATACCGGTACCATAAAAACAATTAGTTTATTGCTGTTTTATGAATGTTCATTTATGTGCGTTGACTGTATTGCCGGTCTGCAAAGGCTGTGTATCTTGGTCAATAAATTTTATCTTATCTTATCTTATCTTATCATGCTGGACGAGTTCGAGTTATTTGTTCTGATGTCCTAAACACCACTGGTATCAAGCCCGTAGGCTGGTTTGGCAACGGAGGGGTTCGGTAGAGAATATTGCGGAACTCCTAATGCGAGTGCGGCAGGCGCGAAGCCAAATTTTTGAAAATTTAGATGCCATATGGCGCGTTCTGGCAGCATATTTTCGACATCCGCCTACTGCATTTTTGGTATATGACTATAATCGACTCGTTGTGTGAATGATAATACTAGTATATAGCCGTGATTTCGAGCCTTATTGACCTCAAAAATTTGCATAATTTGTGGAGGTCACGTGGAGGAGTGGTCAAGTGCACTATAGTTCCGGCAGAATGACCAAAAAGCTACCTCCAACACAGGAGAGTTCCAATTGTTGCAGGGAATGTATTCATCCGCTGTGATGCGGTCTGGCGGTGATGCGGTCGGGGGAAAAAGCTTCCGCGGAGAAAAAGTAGTCACCAGGCTTCAAATACGCTGCATGGTCCGATTGGGTCGAGTGAGGTATCAAAGTAAAGCATTCGTGAAGGGGCATCCAGTCATGGGTGGGTGTATGTAAAATTAGGATTTTGTTCCGAAACTATAAAAAGCGGAACACGGACTTTACCCCTTAAAAAGGCGAAAACACCTATCAACCCTAGCCAAAAGGGCTAATATCGGTCCCCGGGCTTATTGGGACCTGCCTATCAAGTCAATGGGGTGGGTGCATGTAAAATTATGATTTTTTCCCGAAACTATAAAAAGCGAAACACAGACTTTACCCCTACAATAGGGGAAAACCCCTATCAACTCTAGCCAAAAGGGCTAATATCGGTCCCCGGGCTTATCGGGGCCTGCCTATCAAGTCAATGGGGTGGGTGCATGTGAAATTAGGATTTTTTCCCCGAAAATATAAAAAGCGGAACACGGACTTTACCCCTGAAATAGGGGAAAACCCCTATCAACTCTAGCCAAAAGGGCTAATATCGGTCCCGGGCTTATCGGGGCCTGCCTATCAAGTCAATGGGGTGGGTGCATGTAAAATTAGGATTTGTTCCAGAAAATATGAAAAGCGGAACACGGACTTTACCCCTACAATAGTGGAAAACCCCTATCACCTCTAGCCAAAAGGGCTAATATCGGTCCCCGGGCTTCTCGGGGCCTGCCTATCAAGTCAATGGGGTGGGTGCATGTAAAATTAGGATTTTTTCCGAAACTATAAAAGGCGGAACACGGACTTTACCCCTAAAATAGGGGAAACCCCCTATCACCTCTAGCCAAACGGGCTAATATCGGTCCCCGGGCTTATAGGGGCCTGCCTATCAAGTCAATGGGGTGGGTGCATGTAAAATTAGGATTTTTTTCCGAAAATATAAAAAGCGGTACTCGGACTTTACCCCTACAATAGGGGTCTGTATTATACAATATAAGGGAAAATGCCTGTATGGGGTATGGGATGGTCATTTTTTTTTTTTTTTCGTGGGCTTTACTATGGGTTGTGGGGTCTCGGTTTTCTCGTCTCACCAAGAAAAACACGACGGCAGGGGTCCCGGAGCGAAGCGGTGAAATTTTTGGAAAAAGTCACTGAGGCCTATAGGCTGGCTATGGGAGGTATAGGTCCAACCTGGAAAATTCACACACGTTCATTGTGATATGGGTTGTTTGGTCTTGTTTTTCACGTCTCGTCATTTAGAACACGATGGGAAGGGTCCCGGAGCGAAACGATGATTTTTTTGGAAAAGTGCCATATAGCCCATATAGCTCCATACTGGCTATATGGGAGTATAGGTTCAACCTGGGAAATTCACACACGTTCATTGTGATATGGGTTGTTTGGTCTTGTTTTTCACGTCTCGTCATTTAGAACACGAAGGGAAGGGTTTCGAAGCGAAACGGTGAAATTTTTGGGAAAAGTTCACCGAGGCCTGGGTAAGCCCATAGGCCTATACTGCATGGCTATGGGGTATAGGCCCATACGGGGTGGACGTTTTGGGGTCTAGGTGAGCCCCTAACGATCCTAAGGTGTCGTATGAGGTCTTATTTTGAAGCTCTCGTGGAGGAGCATCCGACTGGACTAATAGTTCGTCCGTTTTCAATATTCTGCTCATGCGCAGTCTGGCCCGTAATATAGAAAGCAGGCATTTTGGGGGGTATGTGGGTGTGTGTTTGGGGTAGAGATGGACCGCTATGGGTCCGATTGGGTCGTGGAAGGTGTCAAAGTGAAGCTTGTGTGGGGTAGAGTCAGAATGGCGTGTTCTTAAATGCAAGTCGCGTCAATCTGCGCATGCGCAGTTGGTTGTAGTAAGTAAAGTGGCCATTTTGGGGCAGTGCGGGAAGGCATTTGGTGTCGAGATGGACCATCCTTGGTCCGAATGCGTCCTGGGAGGTGTCATTTTGTAGCTCTCGGGGTGTAGACCCCGATTTGAGGGATGTTCACGTCATCTGTGACGTCATTGGTGACGTCATCAGTACGAGTAGTAGCCAAAGTGAACATTTTGGGGCAGGGAAGGAAGGTATTTGGGGTAGAGATGGACCATCCTTGGTCCGAGTGCGTCCTGTGGGATGTCATCTTGTAGCTCTCGGGGTGTACAGCCCCATTTGAGGGATGTTCCCGTTATCTGTGACGTCATCGGTGACGTCATCAGTACGAGTAGTAGCGAAAGTGGGCATTTTAGGAAAGTGCAGGAAGGTATTTGGTGTAGAGATGGACCCTCCTTGGTCCGAATGTGTCGTGTGGGGTGTCATTTTGTAGCTCTCGGGGTGTAGACCCCGATTTGAGGAATGTTCACAGCATCTTTGACGTCATCGGTGACGTCATCAGTACGAGTAGTAGCGAAAGTGGGAATTTTGGGGCAGTGAAGGAAGGTATTTGGTGTAGAGATGGACCATCCTTGGTCCGAATGTGTCCTGTGGGGTGTCATTGTCCTGTATTGTACCATATTTGTCCTGTATTATACATATATGTTCTGTATTATACCAAATCTGTGCTGTATTATACAGTATCTGTCCTGTATTATACCAAATCTGTGCTGTATTATACCACATGTTTCCTGTATTGTACCATATACGTCCTGTATTATACATTATATGTTCTGTATTATACAATCGGATAGCAAAGTTCAGCAATGTTTATATAGTTTATTATCCCCAATGTTACATCATACCCAGGCTGGGGGAGCCGCCCTGGGTATGTTTAGTATGTTCACAGCAAAACAAATCGAAATATCAAACACCATGTTTTATTATTTAACGCACCGTCACATTAGGTACAAGTGTTTACTGAGCTCAAGTCAACGATCAGCATGTAGACATAGCGAGTATGTGCGGCATGTTATGGTATTCATCAGTGCACGGGTGACGCATTCAACCGATGGCGGTGGTCGGTCAGCTTGGTAAGGAAAAACGTGACATTGATTACCCTCTCTACCACCCATTGTGTGTTGGGGCGTTGACGATGTGCCCATCTCAAGGCATCCACTGTGTCCAGTATCTCCAGCATCGTCTCTAGGGACCTCCGGTTAATGATGGTGAACGGCTGGTCAGACACATAGATATTATTGCCGGGATAATAATACCGTAACTGGTCCGTCTTTTTGTGACGTAAGATGTACCCGAAAGCGACATTCAATTTGAAGGCCGTAGTTTGATCTTTGAAGATGGCTTCCACGTAGCTGCGTAGACGGGTGAGGTTGGTCAGTGGGAAATTGTAAATATCTTGAATAGGGCCATGAGGTTGGAAACAGTCCCGTGTCATGGACCAATGGCGCCGATCGATGTCACTCACTGGATGGTTGTCCTGTAAGAGATCGCCCAGAAAATGTTCGATGTTGTCTGGCGTATGACTCGAAACCGTAACGCTGGGTCCGGCTGGATATCCAGGCTCTTCTGAACTGTGGGTATAGGCGGGCTCTCCTTCATCGCATCACCAGTGGCGTTCGTCTCCCCGGGCTTATCTTCACTGGGTCTGACCTTCCGCGGCTCCTCTTCAGTAGGAAGTTGTCGCTCATGCCATGGTACCGGGGCATGAATCAAACGTTGGTGTCGCAGCAACTGACTGGTCAGTTTGAAAAGCCGACCACAATCCTCGCATGGATGCTTGGGTGGCCCATGAATTGAACGTTCATGGCGCAGCAAAGCATCTTCCCGATTAAATGACCGTGCGCAGGTTATACAAGTATACAGTCCGTCGTTGTGGGCGGCCGTGTCGTGGCGACGTAATTTGTCTAGACGAGTAAACTGCTTCTGGCAAGTTGTGCAAGTGAACATCTTGGTGGTTGACAGAGTGTCTGATGAAACGGCCAGGCCGCTTTCCTTTATAGCACGCTAGCTGGTGATCTATTTTTAGCACACTCAGTTCAACTACCCCAAGTCGAGGACCGAGATGTACTGGTGTACGACTGAGCCGCATTGCGCGAGCGTGTGTGTGTGTGTGTGTGTGTGTGTTTGTGTGGGCAGTGGATTTTACATCCGGGATCTTGTCAACATCCGGGTTTCCAAGTGGGGTTTTCCCGTCGTTCCTCCGTCTTCCATCCGGGTACTGTGGTTTTACATCCGGGTCCTAATCTTGCATCCAGGTTTTTCATGAGCCACATTGCGTACGTGTGTGTGTTTGTGTTTAAGTCCAATCGTGCACCATGTCGAATTACGTTCTCTCCGTAAACTTCCTCTCATCGCATCGCATCAATATGCTCAGATCCATTCAATATAAACACAACCAAGAGACATCAACACCAACAGGCACATTGCGTAATACACGTTTTATTATCCTCACAGCACCACCACCACCACCACCACCTAGCGTTGCCGCCGTCAACGATCAGCGTATAGACATATAGAGTATGTATGGCATGTTATGGTATTCATCAGTGCATGGGTGAAGCATTCAGCCTATGGTATAGTCGGTCAGCTTGGTGACGAAAAACGTGACATTGGTCATCCTCTCTACGACCCACTGGGTGTTGGGGCGTTGTTGTTGGGCCCATTCCAAGGGATCCACGGTGTCCAGTTTCTCCAGCATCGTCTCTAGCGACGTCTTATCCGTGATGGTAAAGGGTTGGTCAAATACCCGGATGCTACTGCTCGGGTAAAAGTATCGGACTTGGTCTGCCTCCTTATGCTGTAGCACATAACCAAACGCCAGATTCAACTTGAAGGTCGTACTTTGATCGTTGAAGATGGCTTCCACGTAGCTGCGTAGATGGGCGAGGTAGGTCAGTCGGAAATTGTAGATATCTTGAATAGGGCGATGACGGTGGAAGCAGTGCCGGATCATGGGCCATGGCGCCGATAGATGTCACGCACTGGATGATCGTCGTGTAACAGATCACTAGGAACATTTATGGGTTCGTCCGCGAAGTGTACTTTGCCCTCTGCGTCGTACAAAATTTGGCTCAAGGTCTTGTCGTCGGAATTTGACTGTTGAATTAGGGCGACATCATCATCATCGGCCCTCATGCGATGGGTGGGAGTTCCCTCTGTCTCGATATTGGTGCCTACGGGCTTCTCTACCAGCAAACGTGACTGCGGAACAGGGTGTCGTGTGCGTTGGTGTCGCAGCAACTGACTGGTCAGTTTGAAAAGCCGACCACATTTTTCGCATGGACGCTTGGGTGGCCCATGAATTGAACGTTTATGGCGCTGTAAATGATCCGGGCGCTGAAACGACAGTGTACATATCGTACAGCTATACCGGGCGGTTCAGTCGTGCTTGATAGCCTCAT
Source organism: Hanleya hanleyi (assembly GCA_036873755.1). Classification (NCBI taxonomy): domain Eukaryota; kingdom Metazoa; phylum Mollusca; class Polyplacophora; order Lepidopleurida; family Hanleyidae; genus Hanleya; species Hanleya hanleyi. The sequence continues at coordinate 89,834 of JAVTVY010026278.1, read as the reverse complement.
GGCGGCGCAAGTCGTGCAGACGAGTGAATGATTTGGAGCACGTAGTACAAGTGAACATCTTGGTGGTTGACAGAGTATCTGATGAAACGGCCAGGCCGCTTCCCTTTTATAGCACGCTAGCTGGTGATCTATTTTTAGCACACTCAGTTCAACTACTCCCAAGTCGAGGCCCAAGATGTACTGGTGTACAACTGAACCGCATTGCGCGCGCGCGTGTGTATGTGTGTATGGGTAGTGGATTTTACATCCGGGACCTTGCCAACATCCGGGTTTTCCAGTGGGTTTTTTCCCTCGTCCCCCCATCTTCCATACGGGTACTGTGGTTTTACATCCGGGTCCGCATCTTACCTCCGGGGTTTTCCATGTTTATTGTCACGTGTTCGGAACCGGAAGTTGTTACAAGACAGGTGGCGCCCCGAGCTCCGGAGCTCTTGAAGCTCGGATCTCTTGGAGCGGTGTGCAAACACTGGTCAAAGAGGGCTATACAACCAAACACTGGTCAAACAGGGCTATACGGTCAAACACTGGTCAAACAGGGCTATACTACCAAACACTGGTCAAACAGGGCTAAAGCACCAAACACTGGTCAAACAGGGCTCTACCGCCAAACACTGGTCAAACCAGGGCTATACCACCAAACACTGGTCAAACGGCTATACCACCAAACACTGGTCAAACAGGGCTACACCAGCAAACACTGGTCAAACAGGAAAGAGTGAGGAGAAATATTAGACCTGCTTCACTAACTGTATTGTAGATGTATTGATAAGAAGTTTGAGTATCTCTGATGAACCATATTGAACGGAAGTGACCTTTGACCCATGCGCACCATTATTATCCGGTATTCTGCAAGAGCATTTGGACACCTGTTGACTTCAATAATTTGCATATGACCTCTGTGAGGTCACTTCCGCTTCCGTTCACGTGACCGGAACTGACCTTTGACCCTGCGCGCGCTAACAATACCGGATAAAATTGCACGCAGGGTCAAAGGTCAGTTCCGGTCACCTCGCCCATCTACGCAGCTACGTGGAAGCCATCCTCAACGATCAAAGTACGACCTTCAAGTTGAATCTGGCGTTTGGTTATGTGCTACAGCATAAGGAGGCAGACCAAGTCCGATACTTTTACCCGAGCAGTAGCATCCGGGTATTTGACCAACCCTTTACCATCACGGATAAGACGTCGCTAGAGACGATGCTGGAGAAACTGGACACCGTGGATCCCTTGGAATAGGCCCAACAACAACGCCCCAACACCCAGTGGGTCGTAGAGAGGATGACCAATGTCACGTTTTTCGTCACCAAGCTGACCGACTACACCATAGGCTGAATGCTTCACCCATGCACTGATGAATACCATAACATGCCATACATACTCTATATGTCTATACGCTGATCGTTGACGGCGGCAACGCTAGGTGGTGGTGGTGGTGGTAGTGGTGGTGGTGGTGGTGGTGCTGTGAGGATAATAAAACGTGTATTACGCAATGTGCCTGTTGGTGTTGATGTCTCTTGGTTGTGTTTATATTGAATGGATCTGAGCATATTGATGCGATGAGAGGAAGTTTTCGGAGAGAACGTAATTCGACATGGTGCACGATTGGACTTAAACACAAACACACACACGTACGCAATGTGGCTCATGACAAACCTGGATGCAAGCTGAAGACCCGGATGTAAAACCACAGTACCCGGATGGAAGACTGAGGAACGACGGGAAAGCCCCACTTGGAAACCCGGATGTTGACAAGATCCCGGATGTAAAATCCACTGCCCACACACACACACACACACACACACACGCGCGCGCAATGCGGCTCAGTCGTACACCAGTACATATCGGTCCTCGACTTGGGGTAGTTGAACTGAGTGTGCTAAAAATAGATCACCAGCTAGCGTGCTATAAAAGGAAAGCGGCCTGGCCGTTTCATCAGACACTCTGTCAACCACCAAGATGTTCACTTGCACAACTTGCCAGAAGCAGTTTACTCGTCTAGACAATTTACGTCGCCACGACACGGCCGCCCACAACGATGGACTGTATACTTGTATAACCTGCGCACGGTCATTTAATCGGGAAGATGCTTTACTGCGCCATGAACGTTCAATTCATGGGCCACCCAAGCATCCATGCGAGGATTGTGGTCGGCTTTTCAAACTGACCAGTCAGTTGCTGCGACACCAACGTTTGATTCATGCCCCGGTACCATGGCATGAGCGACAACTTCCTACTGAAGGGGAGCCGTGGAAGGTCAGACCCAGTGAAGATAAGCCCGAGGAGACGAATGCCACTGGTGATGCGATGAAGGAGAGCCCGCCTATACCCACAGTTCAGAAGAGCCTGGATATCCAGCCGGACCCCAGCGTTACGGTTTCGAGTCATACGCCTGACAACATCGAACATTTTCTGGGCGATCTCTTACAGGACAACCATCCAGTGAGTGACATCGATCAGCGCCATTGGTCCATGACACGGCACTGTTTCCACCCTCATGGCCCTATTCAAGATATTTACAATTTCCCACTGACCAACAACACCCGTCTACGCAGCTACGTGGAAGCCATCTTCAAAGATCAAACTACGGCCTTCATATTGAATGTCGCTTTCGGGTACATCTTACGTCACAAAAAGACGGACCAGTTACGGTATTATTATCCCGGCAATAATATCTATGTGTCTGACCAGCCGTTCACCATCATTAACCGGAGGTCACTAGAGACGATGCTGGAGATACTGGACACCGTGGATGCCTTGAGATGGGCACATCGTCAACGCCCCAACACACAATGGGTGGTAGAGAGGGTAATGAATGTCACGTTTTTCCTTACCAAGCTGACCGACCACCGCCATCGGTTGAATGCGTCACCCGTGCACTGATGAATACCATAACATGCCGCACATACTCTCTATGTCTACATGCTGATCGTTGACTTGAGCTCAGTAAACACTTGTACCTAATGTGACGGTGCGTTTAATAATAAAACATGGTGTTTGATATTTCAATTTGTTTTGCTGTGAACATACTAAACATACCCAGGGCGGCTCCCCCAGCCTGGGTATGATGTAACATTGGGGATAATAAACTATATAAACATTGCTGAACTTGTTGTTATTCACGACAACCGCTATCCGATTGTATAATACAGAACATATAATGTATAATACAGGACATATATGGTACAATACAGGAAACATATGGTATAATACAGCACAGATTTGGTATAATACAGGACAGATACTGTATAATACAGCACAGATTTGGTATAATACAGAACATATATTGTATAATACAGGACAAATATGGTACAATACAGGCCAGATTTGCTATAATACAAGACAGATATTGTATAACACGGGACAGATATTGCATAATACAGCACAGATATTTCATAATACAGCACAGATATGGTGTAATTCAGGACAGATATGGTATAATACAGCACAGATATGGTATAATAGAGGGCAAATATTGTATAATACAGCACAGATTTGGTATAATACAGGACATATATGGTACAATAGAGGACAGATATAGTATAATACAGCACAGATTTGATACAATACAGGACAGATACTGTATAATACGCATGACAGATATGGATGGTCCATCTCTACACCAAATACCTTCCTTCACTGCCCCAAAATTCCCACTTTCGCTACTACTCGTACTGATGACGTCACCGATGACGTCAAAGATGCTGTGAACATTCCTCAAATCGGGGTCTACACCCCGAGAGCTACAAAATGACACCCCGCACGACACATTCAGACCAAGGAGGGTCCATTTCTACACCAAATATCTTCCTGCACTTTCCTAAAATGGCCACTTTTGCTACTACTCGTACTGATGACGTCACCGATGACGTCACAGATAACGGGAACATCCCTCAAATGGGGCTGTACACCCCGAGAGCTACAACATGACACCTCCCAGGACGCATTCGGACCAAGGATGGTCCATCTCTACCCAAATACCTTCCTTCCCTGCCCCAAAATGTTCACTTTGGCTACTACTCGTACTGATGACGTCACCAATGACGTCACAGATGACGTGAACATCCCTCAAATCGGGGTCTACACCCCGAGAGCTACAAAATGACACCTCCCAGGACGCATCCGGATCAAGGATGGTCCATCTCGACACCAAATACCTTCCCGCACTTCCCCAAAATGGCCACTTTACTTACTACAACCAACTGCGCATGCGCAGATTGACGCGACTTGCATTTAAAACACGCTATTCTGACTCTACCCCACACAAGCTTCACTTTGACACCTTCCACGACCCAATCGGACCCATAGCGGTCCATCTCTACCCCAAACACACACCCACATACCCCCCAAAATGCCTGCTTTCTATACTGCGGGCCAGACTGCGCATGCGCAGAATATTGAAAACGGACGAACTATTAGTCCAGTCGGATGCTCCTCCACGAGAGCTTCAAAATAAGACCTCATACGACACCATAGGATCATTAGGGGCTCACCTAGACCCCAAAATGTCCACCCCGTATGGGCCTATACCCCATAGCCATGCAGTATAGGCCTATGGGCCTACCCAGGCCTCGGTGAACTTTTCCAAAAATTTCACCGTTTCGCTCCGGGACCCTTCCCATCGTGTTCTAAATGACGAGACGTGAAAAACAAATCCAAACAGCCCATATCACAATGAACGTGTGTGAATTTCCCAGGTTGAACCTATACCCCCATATAGCCAGTATGGAGCTATATGGGCTATATGGCACTTTTCCAAAAATTTCACCGTTTCGCTCCGGGACCCTTCCCATTGTGTTCTAAATGACGAGACGTGAAAAACAAGACCAAACAACCCATATCACAATGAACGTGTGTGAATTTTGCAGGTTGGACCTATACCCCCCATAGCCAGCCTATAGGCCTATATACAGACCTCGGTGACTTTTTCCAAAAATTTCACCGCTTCGCTCCGGGACCCCTCTCATCGTGTTTTTCTTGGTGAGACGAGAAAAACGAGACCCCACAACCCATAGTAAAGCCCACGAAAAAAAAAATGACCATCCCATACCCCATACAGGCATTTCCCCTTATATTGTATAATACAGACCCCTATTGTAGGGGTAAAGTCCGAGTACCGCTTTTTATATTTTCGGAAAAAAATCCTAATTTTACATGCACCCACCTCATTGACTTGATAGGCAGGCCCCTATAAGCCCGGGGACCGATATTAGCCCGTTTGGCTAGAGGTGATAGGGGATTTCCACTATTGTAGGGATAAAGTCCGTGTTCCGCTTTTCATATTTTCGGGAACAAATCCTAATTTTACATGAACCCACCCATTGACTTGATAAGCAGGCCCCGATAAGCCCGGGGACCGATATTAGCCCTTTTGGCAGAGGTGATAGGGGTTTTCCTCTATTTTAGGGGTAAAGTCCGTGTTCCGCTTTTTATAGTTTCGGGAAAAAATCCTAATTTTACATGCACCCACCCCATTGACTTGATAGGCAGGCCCCGATAAGCCCGGGACCGATATTAGCCCTTTTGGCTAGAGTTGATAGGGGTTTTCCCCTATTTTAGGGGTAAAGTCCGTGTTCCGCTTTTTATAGTTTCGGGAAAAAATCCTAATTTTACATGCACCCGCCCCATTGACTTGATAGGCAGGCCCCGATAAGCCCGGGGACCGATATTAGCCCTTTTGGCTAGAGTTGATAGGGGTTTTCCCCTATTGTAGGGGTAAAGTCCGTGTTTCGCTTTTTATAGTTTCGGGAAAAAATCCTAATTTTACATGCACCCACCCCATTGACTTGATAGGCAGGTCCCAATAAGCCCGGGGACCGATATTAGCCCTTTTGGCTAGGGTTGATAGGTGTTTTCCCCTTTTTTAGGGGTAAAGTCCGTGTACCGCTTTTTATAGTTTCGGGGGAAAAATCCTAATTTTACATACACCCACCCATGACTGGATGCCCCTTCACGAATGCTTCATTTTGATACCTCACTCGACCCAATCGGACCATGCAGCGTATTTGAAGTCTGGGGACTTTTCTCCGCGGTTGCTTTTTCCTCCGACCGCATCACCGCCAGACCGCATCACCACGGATGAATACATTCCCTGCAACAATTGGAACTCTCCTGTGTTGGAGGTAGCTTTTTGGTCATTCTGCCAGAACTATAGTGCACTTGACCTCTCCTCCACGTGACCTCCACAAATTATGCAAATTTTTGAGGTCAATCAGGCTCGAAATCACGGCTATATACTACTGATAATCTTGTCGACTGGGAGATGGTTAATATTCAACCATGGGCAACCCCCTTTGATCAAGATTATTATCATTAACTCCTCACTCCGGTGAGGTGGCTAAGAATGTCCGGGAATAAGTGTCCCGTTTCCTATCTTTTTATTGAGTGAAGAGTGTCCTACCTCTGGAGATATCTGGAGAAGTGTGTCCTAGCTGTGTTAGAAGATAGGAGCCGGACACTCTTAACCATGGGATATTCTTAGCCTCCACACCGGCCTGCCGATATATTCGTGCCACTTCAGTTCACACTTGTTACGATCTGGTAAAGAGATGTAAATCACGCCAACAATTCCTCCGATTCAGCCATCCTATTATCAAGAAACTGGCCCATGTTTATTACTGTATATTTCGCGGCTATCTGTCATAAAGAAAATATGGGAGCTGGATTCCAAATTGCAGAACGAAGTGAGGTACCGGACTCGGACTAGAGGTCAGAGGCGAAACAACATAACACGATACACCAGATATCAACTCTAGATCTATTTTTATTCAGGTCAATATTATCTATAATTTGTTGCGAGCTGGCGGCCGCGTCCAAGGGCCTTGGGTGCGGGTCCTTCCGTGCACTTTTTTCCCCCGGCAGCGGAAATCGGTCTGCTCTGCGGGAAATCGGTTAGCTAAGGGAAGGGAGACGCTATGAATCTTAGCTTGAAATCGGTCTGCTCCCGAACCCCCCAGCCTACGGGCCTGGGTCCCTTACATATATTTGGATCTAACAGCGCCATCGACAACCACCTCGCTGGGGGTCTAATAACACCCCAGCCACCAGTCAGATTTTTGGACCGGATTCGGGGCCTTCGCGCACATCGCCGGAAGTGACATCATATATAGTAAAATAGATGTTTAACGAAAATTTTGATTACTTTTCAAGTTTGCATAATACCTCCGTTGACCTAGCGTTAAAAAGAATTATCTGGAGATAATTTTCCCTGTTTATCTGGACAGAGCATATGAAAAGTAGTTCGCTCATGTGCAACACTAAGGGAGTTGTTTGGTCGGATTCAAACTGAACCGTGCGTTGGTTGGTTTCCCCTATACGTCATAGCAACGTAGTAAAGGTCAACTTCCGCTATTGGAGGCAGGGATGTTATTGGAGCCTGCGAAATGGAGCATGCGCTGTGGGGAGGTTGCGCCATCGACTGTATACTTATTAAATGTGCAGATGGCGCTGCTGACCTGCATTATATAAAAATATATTATATATTATATTATATAAATATAAATAACAGTAGTAAACTTGAATTTTACAGTAGTATTAAAAGTAGATACACTGCAGAAACAAATATCCTTGCCATTGCAAACCGAAAACACCGTACTGCCATGGTATAATTGCGCATCAGTGCGCACAGGCTAAATGTTGAACGCGGTAGATACGCAAAAGATCCAGTAAATGCGAAACTATGTAACGTATGTGGGGTAATTGAGGATGAAAAACACTTTCTGTTATCGTGTCAAAAATCTAAAGCTGAGAGGGATGAGTTAATGTGCACCCTAAAGCCATATATTCACACAAATGATGCAAACGAGCTGTGTCAGTTACTCTTATCAAACAATAATCTAGTGACTACCAAACGTTGCAAAATACACATACACATGTTTCAGTAAATTGGTTTGATGGTCTCATTCTGTGTATTCTGCTATGGGTCATGGAATCTACTGTGTCATGATCTGATGGTGAGCTATATGTGCGGATTGAGCCGGTCATTCATACAGATTTACTCTCAGTCTATCAGTCTCAACAACAAAAAATATATATATACCAAAATAACAATAATTCTATATATTTAATAGTCATATTTGAAATGCATGCCCTAAGTATTATTATTACATGTGTATGTGTGTTTTAAGTATGTATGCAAGGCTTTCTTTATTGCTTTTGTCTTGATATGTACCGTCCACGTTTTTTGTACAAATGCTTCTTGTAAAGCTCTGTCAAATATGTATGGTTCTTGTTTATGTCATACATACATGTGTGGCTTGTTTTGTGTGTGTATTCATTTACCATCAATGGTGTCTATGTAAATGTAATATAAATGTCTTGTCAAATATGTGTAAATTTCTGTCTGTCATGTGTATTGTCTACATGTGTATTTTAATGTATGTTCATGTATCTGCTTTTTAGCCCTATGGGCATAACAATAGCAATAAAATTATCTTATCTATCTATAAATGCTCGCAATACGAAATATTTATCTTTTTTTAAATGTGTATATTGCCGAAACCAGTAAATATATAAGAAATAACTATATGAATACAGCATGGCTCGTAAACCCATACTGAATTTTCATCTAAAGTTTTCCCCCGGGTATATGGAAAGTTACGACCCTCCGTGAAACTCATGTATGAGTTTCATGAAGGGTCGTAACTTTCTATACACATGGGGGAAAACCTGAATAACCAATAATATTTGGACCAGTTTATCCACGACAACTGTTATAAAATTAACTGTATTCGCTAGCTTACGAGACGGGTCCAAAGAAGTAACCACTGAGTTGAGGCCATAGCATGCATTCCCTATATAGGCAGACTAACATATGAACAACTGATAGCACGCCATCAACTGAATACACCTATATACTTAGCTCAATCAATTTCAAACTCATACATGATTATTTAAATGAACTTACCGGTATCTATGAAGCAGTGGTTTCTCTGTCGAGTGATTTGTTGTGCGTTTGATTACGAAAAATCATTCAAATCCTTACTGAGCATGACAATCGTATGCCACACTGAATGTCTTATATTCGCCAGTTGGAAGATGGTTCTAATATGTCAAGGTATGGAAGCCGGTTGTCGTCATTCACGTTCTCACACTCTATTGCATGTTTCAGCTTTTTATTTCACAAAATAATGTCCCACAGACGTAACGATACAGTTATATGAGGGATATGAAATGTTTCGTTGGCTTTGCCGTCTCGCTATACCGACCTGATTTTCACAATAATACATCAAAGCTGAAACACATACAAACTACGAGTATACATATATTTATCTGAGTCAATTTTAAACACATACATGGCATCTTCAATGAACTGACCTCTATATAACAGAGGCAGAAATAGGCCTTTCTTTCCACTCAGTCCGCGAGTCGAAGGTTGTGTCGAGAAAATTATCATTTCCCGACGAGCGCTGTCAACCATGACTTTTTTGTATTGTGGTGTTGGGTTTTATAAAAGGCTGTTGAAATAATATGTAGAAGTGAATGTTCCTGATTCGGGGCATTGCTTTTGATGATTGAACATATATCACTGTCATTAGTAGTCCAACATTCTCATGGCATCAGATTGTATATCTCCTTCTGTCATATATTCTGTCTAGTTTACCGACGGTTTGGAGGTTACAGACTCTGACGTTGGGAGAATGTAGTACAAAAGCCTGGTCACTTTTAATGGTATATAGGAGGCCAAAACTTCTGAGCATATTTTCTCTGAATTGGAACTTCTACTTTCAGTTGTTATAATTTCACTGTTAGCAACGGCAATCATTTCAACAATCAGTATATACAACTTCATCACTGATGAAATGACCTACCAGAAGCGCTAAGGTGCAAAATGTTCAGATTTTTGCTTTGATTTTAATTTGATTTTTATTTCACCAGATAATAAGATAGCTTAATATACAAAATAGCGGAGTGGCGGGATGAAACCCCCATGGGGCTTGTTATATCCCAAGATGATTTTCGTGCAAGATTGTAGATAATACACTAGAAGTGGTAACATAGAAGTATCAGATATAGATCTGTTTATAGATAAAAGCAAAAAAAAAAAATTAAAAGAACCCACAACAAATGTTCCAACTTTCCCAGACTACTCATTTTTTCATCAAGGTGAAACAGGAGCTAGAGAGATATGTTCCTTTTAAAAGGTAAGACATCACACGAGATTTAAATACGGAAATGGAGGTACATGATTTTAATTGAGAAGGTAGTTTATTCCATATTTTAGGGCCTTTAATTTTAGTACTATAAAAGGATAGGTCTGATTAATAAAACTGGCGATATAAATTATGACTTGCTACGTTGCTGGCCCTTTCTACACGATATTTTATCGTAGGAGCGGCCTGGCTGCTGGCCCCTCAGTAGTAGAGAAAGGTTATTTAAGGTATTATTTTGCCGGGGGAGATAACTCTTTTGTGGAGGTCACGTGGAGGGGGCGCCACCAGGCCAAGAGACCAAAAACTACCTCCAGCACAGAAGAGTTCCAATCTAGGGGGAGGTAACTCTGGGTGATTATGGTTCCGGCAAAGGGCCCCTGGACATGTATTCTTCCGCGGTGATGCGGTCTGGCGGTGATGCGGTCGCGGGAAAAAGCTTCCGCGGAGAAAAAGTAGTCCTTAGACTTGAAATACGCTGCATGGTCCGATTGGGTCGAGTGAGGTATCAAAGTGAAGCATTCGTGAAGGGGCACCCAGTCATGGGTGGGTGCATGTAAAATTAGGATTTTTTCCCGAAACTATAAAAAGCGGAACACGGACTTTACGCCTAAAATAGGGGAAAACACCTATCATCCCTAGTCAAAAGGGCTAATATCGGTCCCCGGGCTTATTGGGACCTGCCTATCAAGTCAATGGGGTGGGTGCGTGTAAAATTAGGATTTTTTCCCGAAACTATAAAAAGCGGAATACGGACTTTACCCCTAAAATAGGGGAAAACACCTATCAACCCTAGCCAAAAGGGCTAATATCGGGCTTATTGGGACCTGCCTATCAAGTCAATGGGGTGGGTGCATGTAAAATTAGGATTTTTTCCCGAAACTATAAAAAGCGGAAAACGGACTTTACCCCTAAAATAGGGGAAAACACCTATCAACTCTAGCCAAAAGGGCTAATATCGGTCCCCGGGCTTATCGGGACCTGCCTATCAAGTCAATGGGGTGGGTGCATGTAAAATTAGGATTTTTTCCCGAAACTATAAAAAGCGGAACACGGACTTTACCCCTAAAATAGGGGAAACCCCTATCAACCCTAGCCAAAAGGGCTAATATCGGTCCCCGGGCTTATCGGGGCCTGCCTATCAAGTCAATGGGGTGGGTGCATGTAAAATTAGGATTTTTTTCCCGAAACTATAAAAAGCGGAACACGGACTTTACCCCTACAATAGGGGTCTGTATTATACAATATAAGGGAAAATGCCTGTATGCGGTATGGGGATGGTCAATTTTTTTCGTGGGCTTTACTATGGCTTGTGGGGTCTCGTTTTTCTCGTTTCGCCAAGAAAATGACAATGGGAAGGGTCCCGGAGCGAATCGGTGAAATTTTTGGAAAAGTCACCGAGGTCTGTATATAGGCTCATACTGGCTATATGGGGGGGAGGGGTGGTCAATTTTTTTGTGGGTGTTACTATGGCTTGTGGGGTCTCGTTTTTCTCGTCTCACCAAGAAAAACGGAGCGAATCGGTGAAATTTTTGGAAAAAGTCACCGAGGTCTGCATATAGTCCATACTGGCTATATTGGGGTAGAGGTTCAACCTGGGAAATTCACACACGTTCATTGTGATATGGGTTGTGGGGTCTCGTTTTTCACGTCTCGTCATTTAGAACACAATGGGAGGGGTCCCGGAGCGAATCGGTGAAATTTTTGGGAAAAGTACCGGGTAGGCCTGTATATAGGCCTATAGGCTGGCTATACGGGGGTATAGGTTCAACCTGGGAAATTCACACACGTTCAATGTGATATGGGTTGCTTGGATTTGTTTTTCACGTCTCGTCATTTAGAACACGATGGGAAGGGCCTTGGAGCGCAACGGTGAAATTTTTGGAAAAGTACCATATAGCCCATATAGTCCCATACTGGCTATATGGGGGTATAGGTTCAACCTGGGAAATTCACATACGTTCATTGTGATATGGGCTGTTTGGATTTGTTTTTCACGTCTCGTCACGATGGGAAGGGTCCCGGAGCGAAACGGTGAAATTTTTGGAAAAAGTTAACCGAGGCCTGGGTAGGCCCATAGGCCTATACTGCATGGCTATGGGGGTATAGGCCCATACGGGGTGGACGTGTTGGGGTCTAGGTGAGCCCCTAATGATGCTATGATGTCGTATGAGGTCTTATTTTGAAGCTCTCGTGGAGGAGCATCCGACTGGACTAATGATTCGTCCGTTTTCAATAGTCTCCGCATGCGCAGTCTAGCCGTAGTATAGAAAGCAGGCATGGTGGTGGGGTATGTCGGTGTGTGTTTGGGGTAGAGATGGACCGCTATGGGTCCGAATGGGTCTTGGAAGGTGTCAAAGTGAAGCTTGTGTGGGTTAGAGTCAGAATGGCGTGTTTTAAAGTGCAAGTCGCGTCAATCTGCGCATGCGCAGTTGGTTGTATTAAGTAAAGCGGCCATTTTGGGGCAGTACAGGAAGGTATTTGGGGTCGAGATGGACCATCCTTGGTCCGAATGCGACCTGGGAGGTGTCATGTTGTAGCTCTCGGGGTGTAGACCCCGATTTGAGGGATGTTCACGTCATCTGTGACGTCATTGGTGACGTCATCAGTACGAGTCAGTAACAGTCAAATTCCGACGACAAGACCTTGAGCCAGATTTTGTACGACGCAGAGGGCAAAGTACACTTCGCGGACGAACCCATAAATGTTCCTAGCGATCTGTTACACGACGATCATCCAGTGAGTGACATCTATCGGCGCCATGGCCCATGATCCGACACTGCTTCCACCGTCATCGCCCTATTCAAGATATCTACAATTTCCGACTGACCGACCTCGCCCATCTACGCAGCTACGTGGAACCCATCTTCAACGATCAAACTACGGCCTTCAAGTTGAATCTGCCGTTTGGTTATGTGCTACAGCATAAGGAGGCAGACCAAGTCCGATACTTTTACCCGAGCAGTAGCATCCGGGTATTTGACCAACCCTTTACCATCACGGATAAGACGTCGCTAGAGACGATGCTGGAGAAACTGGACACCGTGGATCCCTTGGAATGGGCCCAACAACAACGCCCCAACACCCAGTGGGTCGTAGAGAGGATGACCAATGTCACGTTTTTCGTCACCAAGCTGACCGACTACACCATAGGCTGAATGTTTCACCCATGCACTGATGAATACCATAACATGCCATACATACTCTATATGTCTATACGCTGATCGTTGACGGCGGCAACGCTAGGTGGTGGTGGTGGTGGTAGTGGTGGTGGTGGTGGTGCTGTGAGGATAATAAAACGTGTATTACGCAATGTGCCTGTTGGTGTTGATGTCTCTTGGTTGTGTTTATACTGAATGGATCTGAGCATATTGATGCAATGAGAGGAAGTTTTCGGAGAGAACGTAATTCGACATGATGCACGATTGGACTCAAACACACACACGTACGCAATGTGGCTCATGAAAAACCTGGATGCAAGCTGAGGACCCGGATGTAAAACCACAGTACCCGGATGGAAGACGGAGGAGCGACGGGAAAACCCCACTTGGAAACCCAGATGTTGACAAGATCCCGGATGTAAAATCCACTGCCCACACACACCTCGACTTGGGGTAGTTGAACTGAGTGTGCTAAAAATAGATCACCAGCTAGCGTGCTATAAAAGGAAAGCGGCCTGGCCGTTTCATCAGACACTCTGTCAACCACCAAGATGTTCACTTGTACAACTTGCCAGAAGCAGTTTACTCGTCTAGACAATTTACGTCGCCACGACACGGCCACCCACAACGACGGACTGTATACTTGTATAACCTGCGCACGGTCATTTAATCGGGAAGATGCTTTACTGCGCCATGAACGTTCAATTCATGGGCCACCCAAGCGTCCATGCGAGGATTGTGGTCGGCTTTTCAAACTGACCAGTCAGTTGCTGCGACACCAACGTTTGATTCATGCCCCGGTACCATGGCATGAGCGACAACTTCCTACTGAAGAGGAGCCGCGGAAGGTCAGACCCAGTGAAGATAAGCCCGGGGAGACGAACGCCACTGGTGATGCGATGAAGGAGAGCCCACCTATACCCACAGTTCAGAAGAGCCTGGATATCCAGCCGAACCCCAGCGTTACGGTTTCGAGTCATACGCCTGACAACATCGAACATTTTCTGGGCGATCTCTTACAGGACAACCATCCAGTGAGTGACATCGATCGGCGCCATTGGTCCATGACACGGCACTGTTTCCACCCTCATGGCCCTATTCAAGATATTTACAATTTCCCACTGACCAACCTCACCCGTCTACGCAGCTACGTGGAAGCCATCTTCAAAGATCAAACTACGGCCTTCAAATTGAATGTCGCTTTCGGGTACATCTTACGTCACAAAAAGACGGACCAGTTACGGTATTATTATCCCGGCAATAATATCTATGTGTCTGACCAGCCGTTCACCATCATTAACCGAAGGTCACTAGAGACGATGCTGGAGATACTGGACACCGTGGATTCAAGTGAATTCTCAGGAACTACTTCATGGATCTTTCTGAATTTGGGTACACAGGTCCCACATGGGGCCTAGTTGTGCAAGATACCTTTTTTGGTCCGATTCGAAAATCCAAGCTACGCTTCAAATTAATATGGTATTCCCGAGTTGTGACGTTGCATCAAACGAGTCGGCGGATCATACGGTGGGACATATTCTATATAATGACTATAGAGAATATCCATACCTTCACCTTCCATATCAAGAGGTTCAAATAATTCTGAATTAAAATGTATTTCTTCAAATGTTAAATCAGTTTTCTTCAGTCCAGTGAACTGCCCCACTGTTTCGTCTGCCGACGGGTCGGCTACATGAAGGGACGTCACTCTTGTGACACAACGTCACAACTGTAGACTACTGCGTGTTTCGATCCAAGAGGATCAGGATTCAGACACTTTCGAAGTTTCAACATTACTGCGTGGATCCCTTCAGTATTAAGTATTGTACCATCTTACTATTTTCGAGCATGGTATCTTAAAAGAGATATCTCAAACTAGCCCAATACACGGAACAGAATTAGCATTCGTTCCTAATTATAGAATCTTAAGTATGTTTCATAGCTCATGCCAAAGGGTCAAAGGGATTTGTCTTCGCTTCCAGTACCCAATGATGACACGTGCAAAAAAAATACTACAAAACGAAGATGAAGGATCCTCCGGACATTCACTTTCAGACTAACTTTGCTCTTTTCTCTTGTACTATAACAACCGACATAAGTACAGTTTCTAAAAATCTTGAAACTCCTTAAACTTAGAAAGATGATATCTTGGTGTTTTCCAGTGTCCCTTTTTCGATCTTTTTCGCTCAGATTCGAATTCTGTAAATAAAATTACAAATCAATCGTTTGTTCTTAGTAACAATGGACAAAAAGATCCTCTTGTCATTAGCTTACAATTATCGGACAATGGTGGGCGCCGAGATCCTTCAGGTTCTCTCGTTAGAGTTAGAAAGGTGGAATTGTGAACATTTTCTCAGCCTAAGACCTTCCCTGAACATGCGCCAGAGTGCGTAAAATGGAGGTTGAATTTTGAAAATGTCCCTCTCGGTCCCATCCCCGATTTGGCATCCCCAATGTTGAATTGCATCCGACGCGCTTGTGGTGCTCTTTGGTCTCAATCTTCCTTATATGATCAACGTGTTCAATGCTGTTAATGTTTGGTGCACTCGATGATATTCAATGCGTACCTAATCAAACCAAATTGATCACGGTGGCTGAAAACTTGTTACATATTTTTAGTTGTTAGAGATTTTTTTTGATCGACTATATCCTGAACTACTGAAGTAACAGAGGCGTTTTCTACGTCGTTAACAAGTAATTTACTCTCTGGGGGCGCTAACCCTGTTGTTCCGACCTATAGAGGCATAAAAATAACCAATGTGTAACAAATATAGCCACGATCTCCCCTAGGAAACGTGTGTAATTTTCTAACACCCAGAAAAGATAAAAACTCGACCGATTCATTGCACCGTATATTATTTACCTTCTGGTCTTAAAGGGACGAATAACCTCTACGTTTTCAATCTTTTGACTCCAAGCCACCCTTCACCCAACTCCCCATCTCACCCCACCGTTTTTCAAGTTGAACCGGTGTGGAGGCTAAGAGTGTCCGTGAGCATAGAGTGTCCGGGTCGTATCTTTTAACCCACGTAGGACCCTCCTCGCCATTAGCGCAAATATGGGGGGGGGGGGCACTGTTCGCCTACAGTAAAGATAGGAAATAGGACACTGATCACCAGGACGCTCTATTGCAGCACACCGGTACGCGTCAGTTTGTTGAAAAACTGAACTTTATTTTATGGTGTTTCGACACACTCCGATTAGTTTGCGGGAAAGCGAGAAGTTGTTTTTTGAAATACGTCGGTCTTCAAACCCAACCATAGTGTTTCAAAATCCCAGAAGGAGTGGCTTGTAAACCGTCAAGTTGTCCGAAAACTAAAGATCGGTGTTTCGAAACACACAAGTTTTAAAACCAGGCTGCAGAGTTTTGAAATACCGAAATCTGGGTTTCTCAAACCATGAAGTCGTGTTTCAAAACACATTCTTTTTACAGTGTACGACGAATTTACTCTGGAGATTTGCTAGAAGTTCTTGCAAATTGAGGTTTCTCAGTACTTGTTTTGCTTGGGGAAGGGTACTTCTGTCATTAATGGCCGATTGTTTCAACGACCTTGCTCTTGGCGAGGTCCAGCCAATCAGCGAGTACTTTAGGTTCAACTTTTTCTCGCATAGACCAATCAATAACATACTGTTCCAAAGCAGACAGTACTGTCTTCTGATCGGCCTTCATATTTATTCTTCTCGGCTCTCTATATTTAGGTCCCTTCATGAGGAGTAATCTTAGGTCCTTATCGCTCACCACATCAAGGTTACCAGTCACAATATGTTTGCATGGTGTATAGATAAAGTTCGACGATTCACAATCACAACTATAGCCTCCCGACGTGTATAAGTTCCAGTCAAACTCATTGACAGCATTAGAGTAATTGAATATTTTGGTGTTTATAGTTTTAGTATACTTATATAAACTACAAGGAGGTTCTGTGATCTTAAACTAGTTTGGTACAGCGTTGCATACCTCTCAGAGGTAACGCGTACAGAAATGTACGTAAGCTATGTATACTATTGGGTGTGTTATATAAACCCACTAAGTAATTTTAAGTTATATGATGGTGAATCATCGCACTATTAAACTTTCTCCAACCATGGCTGCGATGTCTTCGTTGATGGGGTTTAAATAGCTGGGTAATATTGGATATATTTGAACGACGGTTTGTCACATTGCCGAGCATTGCCGAACATTAAGCAGCTTTATATGCTGCTTTCATCGCTATATATCTGAAATATTGCTGAACGCGACATTAAACCTTAAATCTCTCTTTCTGGTTATAAGCTGTGCTTTTATACATTGCAGATTTTTGCACCCACTAAATGATACTTGCTCAAGCGAACCAGATGTCTACACAATGAACATTGCTTGAAGGAACTTGAACCATTGGAAGTGTATCATTGAAAGAAACGGAACATTTGGAGTGTGTTTGGGTATTGAATGGACTACATGCAGGGAGAACCTACTGCAATAAGCCGGTTTTGGAGTTTTCGAAGTTTGAAATCTGTGTAGTTAATGACAAAGATGAAACATAGATAGCACCAATCTTCATTTAGTGGGTAAACCAGTGAGGAGATAATGTAATTATGACACCCTCACATCGGGACATACACAGCCAAATTTCCACATGTTGGTACCGTGTGGTAACCGAATGGTAACCGCAAGAAAGAGCCCGGAACGGTACACCCCAGTACAGTACCATTCAGTAACTGACGCGTATCCACACAGTACCACTCAGTAACTGGTCAGTACTGATTGGATACCGTACAGTACAACAAGAAATCAGAATGAATAGTACTGCATGGTAGCCGAACAGTGACCAACCTGTTACTGTGCAGTACTGGTCAGTTACCTCTTGGAATCAGGCTGTTGCTGACTGGCATGTACTGCTCAGTTGAGTGCAGTGCAGTTCTGAGCTGTGATTACCACACAAGAACTGTTCAGTCACAGCTCAGTACTTACATGTATGGTGGGCCTTTCCATGCAGTACCGTTCAGTATTGTACAGTTCAGTACGTGCCTGTGAAAAATTGCCTGTGTATAGAATTACTATAAGCGGTGTTCTCGTGTTAGACTGTGTTCGTGTGGAACCCATGACTGTGAATTTTAACAATAGCCAATTGAGGCATGGATTTTGCTTTAGCATTCACGTGTACTGTAACTGGACGATCGGGTAGATATTTTGCATTGTGTGTGTGTGCATACTTGATGCTTAATGTGGATAATGGATGTGTGTCCACGTGGTAAAATTTTAGGGAGTATATACTCCATCTTTAAAGCATAACAACCTGATCATGCAAGTTTGATATGTTAAGTGCAAGATAAATTTGAAATAAAACGTTTCTTGAATGTACATGATTTATTAACATTTTAGTCTGTTTGCATCTTGATTATTAAATTGTGATGATCCATGGAAATAGGGTGCACCCTGTCTAAACCAATGCAGGTAAAAAAAATCCAAATGTGTAAACAAATTGGAACAGTTTCCACCTGACTGTCATATTGGTCCACCTGACTGCCATATTGGTCCACCTGACTGTCATATTGGTCCACCTGACTGCCATATTGGTCCACCTGACTGCCATATTGGTCCACCTGACTGCCATATTGGTCCACCTGACTGCCATATTGGTCCACCTGACTGCCATATTGGTCCACCTGACTGCCATATTGGTCCACCTGACTGCCATATTGGTCCACCTGACTGCCATATTGGTCCCAAATGTGGCTGGTTTAGACAGGAATCATGGTGATTGCATAGCAATGGAAATGCCACAGTAACATTCTGCTGGCATTGTAGAACCTGTAAGCAGTATTTGTATTTGAATGCGACACATATTTGAATAAGGAATGTGGAAATACTCCATTACAAGTAGCGAAGTAGTCCTTTCTGACAGGAACGGATTGGACTCCTGTATGACCAGTATGCCCTAATAACGGAGTAGTCCTTAAAAACATCGGAGTACGCCGTTGAAATAGATCATCGGAGTTCTCCATCAATTGCTGCAGAACGGAGTACTCAACTAAATGATTGGCGCATTGGAAAAACATGAGTGTCGCACCCAGTAACTATCTAACCATCTTTGTACCGATGAGAATATGAATATATACTTCTGTAACGTGTGCCGGGCCGGTCAATGAACGGGACGCAGCTGAGCTTAGTCTCGTTAAATGGTAGCGTACAAGCTGTCAGGCCGCGGTCCCTGCCGGCACTAGTCCTTGCCGATTAGAGATTCACTTCGACCTGTCACCTTGTCTGGATCGAGAAAGTAGGAGAGCGTAGAGACAACCAAGGCTGATATAGAGTTAAATAATGTGCAATAATATTCAGTTAAATGTACAGGATGATCGTGGTTAAAGATGTAAATATGTACAGTTTATTATATACGCGCACCGAGTAAAGGGCGGCCTGGTTGCTGGCCCTTTCCACACGGTAGGTGACCGTAGAGGCGGCCTGGCTGCTGGCCCCTCTCTTGGTATGGCATGTCGTTGGAGCGAGGCCAAGGATAGCGGCTCGACGTCCTTCCTTCTCCCGGCTGTTGGAGCGAGGCTATGGATATAGTGGCTCTCTTCTTTCTAAGGTAGGTCTATCGTCCCCAGAAAACGTCGTGGCTTCCCACCGTGGATATGACCGTCTTCCCCTTACAGGTACGTATGGCTCCAGAGATTGCTCCGTCTTCCCAGCGTGGATACGTCTGCTTCTCCTTGTGAGAAATCTCCTCTACAGGGAGGTTCGTCTTCCCACCGTGGATATGTCCGTTCTTCCACAGTTGTAACCTGTCTTGCGAGGATGCTTCCGTATCTTCTTCCCTCCAAGGTAAGTATATCTTCCCCAGAAAGTCCCCTGAATGTGTCGTGGCTTCTCACCGTAGATATGACCGACTTCCCATCGCAGGTACGTCTTTTCCGAGAGATAGACCCGTCTTCCCTTGTGGATACGTCTGCTCCTTCTTGTAAGAATTCCACTCTACAGTTAGGTTCGTCTCCCCACCGTGGATACGTCTGTCTTCACCTGGTTTGTACGTATCAGCGATACCACTTCTTCCGTGTGATTATTATCTCACCCTAGGTTCGTCTAATAACCGTGATCTTGGCTGACTTCTATCCAGGCGTAGTCTGGCTTGCGATCCTCTCCTCAGGATGTATCCGGCTAGATGATGTGCTCTAATATAACGTCTCTGGCAGCGAATCTGTCTGTAACAGTTTTGAGATGCTGCTTCGGTGGCGTGCTCGTAGGCACCGTAAACGGCCCAGACTGAGGTACTCACGACGACCGATAAAACAGACCTTCTTCCGATAGACTTCCTTCAACGTCTCAGATCACATCAAATCGCCATGCTTCCTCTCACAGGTTGGTACCAGTTTTCTGTCACCCGTTTCACGGCGAGAACGCTCTCAGACAGCGTTATGCCTCTCCACCGTGAACACTTCAGGGCCCCCAACACATACGCTGGCTTGTGAGAGTGTCTTCTTCCTTCGAACTCCAATCAGGTAGGTACAGTTGGATCCTGGGTATCGCCAGTGCGGTATAGTGCTCCCATGTATCAGCAGCCCACTTCCAGAACCCTTGGAATATTACCAGTCGCCCGAACGCAGCCCAGCATTCGCCGACAACACTGCTGCTCAATACCCTTCACTAATACTACAGCCACTGGACTTCCTATATTCCCTCTTCTTCGTACAGGCACCGTCCACCGGTTACACGTCTCCACATGCAATACACTGTTCAGTCTATCCGCCCAATAGAAGAGTATAATTACCTGGTTGCAGCTCAAATCAAAAGTGATTTCCATGCCTGATCTCCGCCTTTTATACACATCAGACCAACGTTCACCTGACGTCGTGTTGATAAATCACATTTTCCCGCAGCGCCATCTGCACTATCCAGTCAAAGACAACTCACATCACAACCTCCCCACAGCGCATGCTCCATTTCGCAGGCTCCAATAACATCCCTGCCTCCAATAGCGGAAGTTGACCTTTACTACGTTGCTATGACGTATAGGGGAAACCAACCAACGCACGGTTCAGTTCAACCTCCCCACAGCGCATGCTCCATTTCGCAGGCTCCAATAACATCCCTGCCTCCAATAGCGGAAGTTGACCTTTACTACGTTGCTATGACGTATAGGGGAAACCAACCAACGCACGGTTCAGTTTGAATCCGACCAAACAACTCCTTTAGTGTTGCACATGAGCGAACTACTTTTCATATGCTCTGTCCAGATAAACAGGGAAAATTATCTCCAGATAATTCTTTTTAACGCTAGATCAACGGAGGTATTATGCAGACTTGAAAAGTAATCAAAATTTTCGTTAAACATCTATTTTACTATATATGATGTCACTTCCGGCGATGTGCGCGAAGGCCCCGAATCCGGTCCAAAAATCTGACTGGTGGCTGGGGTGTTATTAGACCCCCAGCGAGGTGGTTGGGTTCAGTTTGAATCCGACCAAACAACTCCTTTAGTGTTGCACATGAGCGAACTACTTTTCATATGCATGCTCTGTCCAGATAAACAGGGAAAATTATCTCCAGATAATTCTTTTTAACGCTAGGTCAACGGAGGTATTATGCAGACTTGAAAAGTAATCAAAATTTTCGTTAAACATCTATTTTACTATATATGATGTCACTTCCGGCGATGTGCGCGAAGGCCCCGAATCCGGTCCAAAAATCTGACTGGTGGCTGGGGTGTTATTAGACCCCCAGCGAGGTGGTTGCTCACATCATTGTACAATTTAGGAACGATAACTCCAATCGTTATAACCAAGTAGACTTTGGGGAATTCCCGACTTCTAGTTTCACTTTCGTTACTGCTGATTATATCGACGTATATTGTTTGCACAGTTTCTTGTTAACGGGAACATTAGATAGCATTCTCCGTTGATATCACAGACCAAGAATGGACACAAATACTGGACGGTAAGTTCATTCAGTCATATATCCGTCGTATACCCGTATTTATGCTGAGCGTTGTGGCATCATGTAGGCCCCGATTTTTGTCATACTTCCGGGTTGGCGTGCACTCTTCATTCCAGACTTGCGCTTCGGTTCGGGCTTGTGTTTAGTCCTGATTCAACGTTTAGGGGATACCAAAATTCGTTACACTTCTGAACATTAGCTGATAATAATGTTTGAGTTTTCTGCTCAATGAAGAATATATTGTTTAATGGACATGTATTACACGGGAAAGAAATATACGTTTGGACTGAGTGATTAGGGTTGGTAACAGGAATGTGAAGGTGGAGAAAATGAGCACCCAACTTATTATTATGATATCATTGATCTGCAACTGGTGTTCAGCCTTCAAATCCGAAGGTGTGTGTTTGTTTTCTAGATCAAAATTTTATGCTGAATCTGAAAATTCGCGTCTTCGGGATCAAAGTCACATTTGCAACGAAACTGATCAAACAAAAGTATAATTAACAAATATGTAATGTCGTCTGCATATCTGACTCCAAATTAAGGTGCAGAAATGATCCATGTATGGGCATATTCATCGCCTCAAGATAAGTATTCTATAAATCAATCCTCATCATGACATTGCTATCAGCGTAGGCCTATGCTTAGCGTGTTTCCAAAATCTTTGGTGAGAAGCATCATGAGTGAATGTGGTATATACGTGGCCAGGCGAGGTTATCAAACATGACCATAATATTACCCATAACCCCATTCTGTCGGCAAAATTCTCCAAACACGATTTCCATGAAGTAACAGCAAGTTGGACCAGAAATACTTATTTGGTCACAATTTATTTAAAAAACAACCAGACGTGATTATATAATAGCATCACATTGATGTCATATATTCTGGTATGGAGAGGTTCACTAAACCTACAATAATCGCGACAACATAAAACAATCTTGTAAAAATGAATGTGTATAGCTTATTTTATATTGTTTATTGTAGGTTTAGTGATGTCATAATTTCTAGGCGCCGTCTAATCCCTAGGATTTATACTATTCGTCCAGTCGACATTGAGCCAGAACAAACGAACGACTGTTGAATTCCCCCACTCTTGGCTGACTGACTGGAGGCAATATCTGTATGATTTAACATTGTCAAAACATTCCGGTTTTTTATGAAATTCTGAAAATTTAGTACCTTTTGTGAAATGTAGATCGTTGTCAAATTCGAAAAAACCAACGTCCAGGAATACTTAGTTTTATTTCTTCGTTTCTCTAAGTTAATCTGATTTGAGCTTACGGAAACGTTAACTGATCCTCCCAGCGATCTTCAGTCAAGTCATTTAAGTTCAAGGGATTAAATGGCATATCCTGAAACACTTTAAGGTAGGATGTATTCTTAAAATCATCGTTCAATACAGTGCTTGAAACTGCGAGGCCCACGTTATAAAAGGGCATTTGCAACAGCTGAAATCGACTGTGGGGTTTATGGTAATGGAATTAGCCATTTTTTGTTAATTTGATACGAAAGTGTAGAAAGGTCATAATTGGTTTGTAGACCAATAAAACAAATAACAAATAAAAAAACTGAGAAGGTAGGAGCCGACCGTGGCGGATCCCGCCCATGAAGGTAGGAGCCGACCGCCAAGGTAGGAACCGACCATGAAAGTAGGAGCCCGCCGTGAAGAAGTATACCATAACGTTATGACAAGCACAGCCTGATTAATTACTAATAAACATTGAGAAAATTTTCTCAGATTCAGACTGAAGATGGAAATTCTCTTCTGGGCACAGAAAACATTGTGAAATAAACAGTTAACGAGTGTACATTAACTCACCAGAGTAGACAGTCTTAGTACTATTACTTCGCGACTTCGGCTATCTGTGTTATCTGTACAAACTTGGAGTCAAAATCACCCTAAATTGACCCCTCGGTCTCGATCACGATCGGATGTATTATATACCGGATAGTGTAATAAATTGAATAAACGAGCCAGAGTGGGCAGTAATTAGACGTTGTTGTTGCTGTTGAACAACGCTCGTGTTGCTGTGACCATGAACATTTTGGCCAGAGGAGCTTAAATCTAAATGTCTAGAACTCAAGGAAATAGAGAAATGATAATGATGATTACCAGAAAAAAACGAATGGTAGGCGTTTTTTTCCTGTAAAATATTCCAGAAAGAGGTACGTACCCAGTCGTGACGTCGCATAACTGCTTTATCTGTATAAAGAAAAGCAAATCACCCAAAACTGAGCCCCACCTTGGTCTCAATCGCTTCCTAATTTCTTCCTAATAAACAAGATAACCTAACAACCTAACAACCTGCAGAAGATCAATAGGCCCACATTGTAAATAATCATGTGCACCTATTATGGCAAGCGTCAGATCCGAATTCGATATTCAAACGTCGTCCATAAAATAATTTCTGCGTCAATAATCGAAATACCTGATTCGTATGGGAGTTAGCACCAATTTGAAATGTTTATGAAATTAAAATAACAAAAATACAAGAAAAGGGAGAGACTGTCAGCAGTTTTCAGTGATGTCAGTAAGACATGCTGATGTTCTCGCATAAAATTCACATCAGTCACCATTATTATCGTTTCCAGAGTATGTATCTCAGTCACCATTATTATCGTGTCCAGAGTATGTATCTCAGTCACCATTATTATCGTGTCCAGAGTATGTATCTCAGTCACCATTATTATCGTGTCCAGAGTATGTATTTCAGTCACCATTATTATCGTGTCCAGAGTATGTATCTCAGTCACCATTATTATCGTGTCCAGAGTATGTATCTCAGTCACCATTATTATCGTGTCCAGAATATGTATCTCAGTCACCATTATTATCGTGTCCAGAGTATGTATCTCAGTCACCATTATTATCGTGTCCAGAGTATGTATCTCAGTCACCATTATTATCGTGTCCAGAGTATGTATCTCAGTCACCATTATTATCGTGTCCAGAGTATGTATCTCAGTCACCATTATTATCGTGTCCAGAGTATGTATCTCAGTCACCATTATTATCGTGTCCAGAGTATGTATCTCAGTCACGCTTTGATTGTGTCTGTTCATTTGAACATCACGAAGATGTACACACATGGTATTCAAACGGTCCCTACCCCCGAGTTAACTGGAATTAGATACAAGTTACGAAACGCTACGATCGTATTTTGTCGTCAATGTACGATATTTATCACAGGATTTGAGAAACATTGAATTGTTTGGTTGTATAGCCCTGTTTGACAAGTTTTTGCAGGTATAATTTGTGACGTTTATTAAATTCGTCACAGTCTGCGCATGATCTACCAGATGTTACCAGGCGACTTATGTATACACCGTAAGGTCATTGACAAATTAGTCAGTTGACCAGATGTGAAAAAGTGACTTAGTTTAGCATTTCGTCACCATTTTTCCCTGCATACCTGAAATCTTTTTATCACTGGCATGAATTCTTAAACGAGTCACTTCATCAGCATTTTACCATTCGATCTCTTACTGCTTGTTATAAACAGGGTCAGATTATCTGGTATAGTGTCGGAGCAATGGCCTAAAATGTTACCCTACCCCTCAAAATTAAAGACAATCTTTCATTTTAGCAAAATATTCGTAACTTTTCTTTTTACTCGTCAACATGAGCAGGTTATGTGTTGTATGGTTGTGAAAAATAATTTCGGCTGTATATATCGTATACCTGACTAAATCCAATAAATATGCTCGAAATTAGGCAATATAATTGTTTTACTTTCTTAATATAAAAACGAGTAGCACTATGTTTTCAATTAACCTCAACACTTCTTCATCTATATCGTTCATTCTAAACTTGATTATGGCTCTATTGTTCACAACGGTGCTTGAAAGTCCAACTTTACCCTTTTAGATTCAATCCTACAACAGAGATTCCGGCAATTATATCGGAAGCCATAAGGCATTCTTTAGCTCTACTACATACAAGAGACATCATTCATGGGATGTTTCTTTGCTTATAGAGTTGCTTGAATTTCTCATTATAAATATCTATGTCAAATTTGGCAACACAATATATCAGCAGCATATAGGTATTCCAATGGGTACTAATTGTGCACCCCTGCTGGCTGACCTGTATCTGTTCTCATATGAATATGACTATATGTAGGCGCTTTCAAAAACCGATCCATTCAAAGCCCGTTCCTTCTCATTCACCAAACAATATATAGACGATCTTCTCTCTGTGGATAATCGCTATATAAATGACGCAGTGAAGGATATATATCCACCTTCACTGGATTTGAAGGAAACTACAGATAGCCCTACAGGCACATCCTATTTAGATCTATATCTCTACAAAAATGAAGCGAGCATTCTCTCTCGTCGACTTTATGACAAAAGAGATGATCACAATTTCGACATCGTAAATTATCCTTTTCTGGACAGTAATATTCCAGTGGGACCTGCATATGGCGTATACATATCTCGCCTAGTAGCATTTGCTAGATCCTGTGTTAAATGTGACGATTTTAATCAACGTCACAAAACATTGTTGCAGAAACTTATAAAACAGGGCTATTCCACCAAGCGCCTCCGCTCAAAGTTTCTCAAATTTGGCGATACATATTGCATGCTGATAGCAAAATACGAACGTAGCGTGCAAGATCTATGGCGCTACGTTTCGTAACTTGTGTCTAATTCCACTTAACCCGGGGCTAGGGGTCGTATGAACCCATGTACTTCAAGATCCTCACGGTCCTCATATGAACAGTCACAATCAAAGCGTGACTGAGATACATCATTCTCTAGATAACGACTTTACAACGATTATTATGGATTAAGAATACTGATCAGCGATACGGATTTTATATTTTTGGAACATCATGATGTCTTGTCGGCATCTCGAGCCCTATTGACCTGGCAACGAAGAGGTGTATCTTCGCATTTTAGTTGTATAAAAAGCGCATGTCGAGCCCTATTGATCTCACCCCTCCAAAGAAATAAGTTAAGAATTCGTCATCAATTCATTGTGCTGAAGACAAAATCTGCTCTATTTTACAGGAGTATATACGACCAGGATGAGACGTGACCGATCAAGATCTCCCTTGGCGCGTGACAATGTGAGAGGAGAACTAGACTTTCCTGGGGATCCAGCTATGCCTCCAGCTGACGCCTTGCCCGAAGACCACCCTGTGAGTGGCATCTATCGGCGCCACTGGAACACCATCCGACGATGTTTTCACCGCCATCGACCCATACTGGACTTGTATAATTTCCGACTACAGGACCTCACGTATCTTTCTAACTATGCCGAGAACATTTTTACAGACCAAGTGACAGCTTTCAAAGTGAATATGACATTCGGCTACATTTCACGGCACAAACAGACGGATCAACTGCGGTATTTCTATCCCAGCAATAACAGTCATGTGTTTGACCAGCCGTTCACCATCACCAATCGTGCGTCACTGGAACCACTCATCAAGCAGATCACTACGTTGGATCCTTTAGAATGGGTGCGCCTGCAACGTCCCAACACCAAATGGAATGTGGAAATGGTCACCAACGTCACATTTTTCGTGACCAAATTGAGAGATCTTCCCATCGGCGCTCCTGTCATTCTTCCACCTTGGCTGCTCCGTCGAAAAGGCATGTATGCGTTAACTGGAGGCGCACATGGCCCCTACAAAGACCAGAAATGTCTGTTTCGGTGTTTAGCCGTTCATTTGAACGAATGTGATCCCAAGAATTGTGATAGAGTGGTAAATATCTATTGGAAACAGTATCTAGAGGAACAACATAGACCCGCGGCAGTTCCGTGGAGTCCCTTTCAAGTATTTGGATGTCGTGGAATCACTGTTCAACGTCAATATCTTTGTGTACCGTTTACTACGGGAGGATGACGACACATTTGTGGCTGAATTGGTTCATCGCTCAACAGAACGGTATGCATCCACCATGAAAGTCAATGTCTTCGGCGACGGCGGGGTGAATCATTTTTCCCTGATCTACGATATGAGCCTGTACACCCAGTCCTACAGTTGTGCCCAATGCCATCGGGTGTTTGACCACTCTGGGCACCTACATCGGCACGAGAAGATGTGTGACAACAGTGTGAAACGCAAATTTCCTGGCGGCGTGTACCATAACACGCCTACTATTTTCGGGGAACTGGCTGATGAAGGAATTGTCATACCGGAAGAGCATCGTTATTTTCCATACCGGGCATGTTATGATTTCGAGGCCATTTTGAAACCGATGGAAGCGGCCTCGGCGAAAACACAGCGCCATATTCCTCTGAGTGTCAGCATTTCCACCAACGTGCCCGGCTATGACGCTGCACCCGTCTGTTTCGTGTCGTCGGGGGACTCCCATGACTTGATTACCCGGATGATGGTGTATTTAGAGGAAGTCAGTGCGGCTAGTACGGAACTATTGGTGTCCAAGTTCCAGGACGTACTGGACCAACTCGACGACCGGATGCCTACACTTGGTATATCGTTCAGCGAGATGAAGAGTCAGAGACGGAGTCGGAGACCGAGGAGTCAGATAACATTCAGCCACAGGATGTACCCTTACCGAAGCCGTATGCGGAGAAATTGAAAGCCCGCTTCCTGCAATACCTAGGCCAGTTACCCGTGCTCGGCTTCAACTCGGGTCGATACGATCTCAACATGGTGAAGGAATTTCTCTACCCTTACTTGGCCCAGTCCAATACCATCAAGTCCGTCATCAAAAAGATCAATAACCACATGGCCCTCACCACCACATCACTCCATTTCCTGGATGTACGCAACTACTTAGCTCCCAATTACAGCTACGATCAGTGGGTGAAGGCCTATGACTGTGCACAAACCAAAGGGAGGTTCCCTTACGCCTATATGTCGACACTCGACCGCTTGGAGGAAACACAGTTGCCACCCCGGGACGCTTTCTTTGACGATCTGAAGCAGGTGGAATGTTCGGAAGAAACGTACCGGGAACTACAGCAGGTATGGAACGACCAACATATGCAGACCTTGCGAGATTTCCTCATATGGTACAACAACTTAGATGTGGTCCCTTTCCTCGAAGCGGCCGAGAAAATGGTTCAACTGTTCCGACATCAAATGCACGTCGACATATTCAAGGAGTGCTTGAGTTTACCGAGTCTTGCGCTTCGCCATCTTTTTCAAGATTGTCCTACTTACTTCTCGCTGATACAACAAAAAGACGAGGACATGTATGATTGCTTAAAGCAGAACATCGTCGGCGGGCCCAGCCTTATTTTTCATCGCTACCACGAGAAAGACGTCACCACCCTTCCAAGTGGGAAACCCTGTGCCAAAATCATTGGATTCGACGCCAATGCCCTGTATCTGTGGTCTCTCGCCCAACCCATGCCCAGCGGTCATTATACGCGCTGGTTTGCGGACGGCCGACATTTCACACCTCAACGTACGCCGTACAAACATCTTGCTGACCAGTGGTTGGACTGGGAAGCCGATCGACGGGAAATTTATATACGCCATCAAACCAACGCCACAGAGAAGCGCATAGGAGATCGCCGACTCCCCGTCGATGGGTTTGCTATTATCCACAATAAGCCCACCGTATTCCAGTTTTATGGGTGTTACTGGCACGGCCAGCAATGTCATTTCAGCGCTGGGCTGAAAAGTAAAGTATGTCAAGATATAGCGTATTTTCGGTTGTATCGTCCAGTGAACATAATCCAAACATCTCAAGATCGGCTTTTCTTGAAACTCAACTACTTAGATAAAGGACTGGACATCATTAATTTACCTCGAATCCTGAATGATCCAGAGGTACGCAACGCTGTACCAAACTATTTCAAGTTCACAGAACCTCCTTGCATTTCATATAAGTATACTAAATCTATAGCCACCAAAATATTCAATTACTCCAATGCTGTCAAGGGGTTTGACTGGAACTTATACACGTCAGGAGGCTATAGTTGTGATTGTGAATTGTCGAACTTTATCTATACACCATGCAAACATATTGTGACTGGTAACCTTGATGTGGTGAGTGATAAGGATCTGAAATTACTCCTGATGAAAGGACCTAAATATAGAGAGCCAAGAAGAATAAATCTGAAGGCCGACCAGAAGATAGTCCTGTCTGCATTAGAACAGTACGTTATTGATTGGTTTAAGCGAGAAAAAGTTGAACCTACAGTACTCGCTGATTGGCTGCACCTCACCAAGAGCAAGGTCGTTGAAACAATCCGCCATATTGACAGAAGTACTCTTCCCCAAGCAAAACAAGTACTGAGAAACCTCAATTCGCAAGAAGTTCTAGCAAATCTCCAGAGTAAATTCGTCATAGTCCCAGCAGACAAAGCTCCGAATAATATAATATTCATATGTAAATATTACTATTACCAGGTGCTGGTTAAAGAATTGAGTGTAGACATATCTTCATCAAATACGTCTACTTACTCCCAAACTGCATTTACTCTGGAAGATTTATTTAACAATCACAAAAGTTTCTCAGGGAAAGAGGTATTTGTCTTCCAACCAATCATAACGACATACCAAAAATATACTGGACTCCCAAAATGCATAAATCACCATACAAAGCTAGATTCATAGCTGGTTCTAGAAGCTGCACCACCAAGCTTCTTTCAACCCTATTGACGAGGGCCCTTCAGGAGGTCAAAGCATTTTGGGAAAGGTATTGCGCCACTATTTCTAAGAACTCTGGCGTTGAATGTATGTGGATATTGAAAAACTCAAAATGTCTTACGGAAGAACTTGATGCTAAAGGTCACATACCGTACAGACATGTATCCACATGGGATTTCTCGACTCTCTATACTACAATCCCTCATCAGGACCTTATTGACCGTCTAAGTTCATTAATAGTATCTGTGTTCAAGAAAACTGATCGTAGATATATTAATGTCGGAAGCCATAAAGCATTCTTTAGCTCGACTACATACAAGAGATATCATTCATGGGATGTTTCTTTGTTTATAGAGTTGCTTGAATTTCTCATTAAAAATATCTATGTGAAATTTGGCAACACAATATATCAGCAGCATATAGGTATTCCAATGGGTACTAATTGTGCACCCCTGTTGGCTGACCTGTATCTGTTCTCTTATGAATATGACTATATGCAGGCGCTTTCAAAAACCGATCCATTCAAAGCCCGTTCCTTCTCATTCACCAAACGCTATATAGACGATCTTCTCGCTGTGGATAATCGCTATATAAATGACGCAGTGAAGGATATATATCCACCTTCACTGGATTTGAAGGAAACTACAGATAGCCCTACAGGCACATCTTATTTAGATCTCTATCTCTATAAAAATGAAGCGGGCATTCTCTCTCGTCGACTTTATGACAAAAGAGATGATTACAATTTCGACATCGTAAACTATCCCTTTCTGGATAGTAATATTCCAGTGGGACCTGCATATGGCGTATACATATCTCGCTTAGTAGCATTTGCTAGATCCTGTGTTAAATGTGATGATTTTAATCAACGTCACAAAACATTGTTGCAGAAACTTATAAAACAGGGCTATTCCACTAAGCGCCTCCACTCAAAGTTTCTCAAATTTGGCGATACATATCGCATGCTGATAGCAAAATACGAACGTAGCGTGCAAGATATATGGCGCTACGTTTCGTAACTTGTGTCTAATTCCGCTTAACCCGGGGCTAGGGGCCGTATGAACCCATGTACTTCAAGATCCTCATGGTACTCATATGAACAGTCACAATCAAAGCGTGACTGAGATACATCATTCTTTAGATGACGACTTTACAACGAATATTATGGATTAAGAATACTGATCAGCGATACGGATTTGATATTTTTGGAACATCATGATGTCTTGCCGTCATCATTGAAAACTGTTGACCGCTTCTCTCTTGCAGGAAACAAGCCTATGTTTATGTATACTATGATTGTCTTTTTGAATTTGGTGCTAATACTGTTATGTGGAATATGGAATAGGTCTTTGGATTGTGGACGCGGATATTCTCTAATGGACGACGGCTGGATTATGAATGACGGACTAGACGCTTGTAATTTCAACGAACGACGTGGAAAATCGGCAGAAGAACTACGGGCAGAAGTGGTAGAGAATGGAGATTACGTCAAAGAGTTGGGGTACGATCTTATCGAACTGTGGGAGTGTGAATTTCACACCATGTGCCAGGCCCTCCCACACTTACGCGACTTCCTTAAAGCGCGCGAGTACCCCCTCAGCCGCCGACCACTCCTGACCCTGCCACAGCTTTCCGACGCCGTTCGTTCCGGGGCCCTGTACGGATTTGTGGAATGCGACCTCCATGTTCCCGACAATCTCAAGCCACTCTTCGCCCAGTGCCCGCCTATTTTCAAGAACACGCTGGTGAGTCGGGCTGACATTGGGGAGACCATGGGCGCCTATGCTGAGGAACAAGACGTACTTCAACAACCTCGTCGAATGCTGATTGGGAGCATGTGGGGAGAGAAAATCTTGCTGGATACCCCGCTACTACAGTGGTACATGAGCCACGGCCTCGAAGTGACGCGCGTGTACCAAGTGATACAGTATATACCCAACGCCTGTTTTGCGCGGAATGCCGACACCGTGACGTCTGCCCGTCGTCAAGGCGATCAAGATCCCAGTAAAGCCATTATCGGCGAAAGGTGGAAGTTGACGGGCAATGGCTATTATGGCAAAATGGTGACGAACCAAGACAAGCATGTCAACGTCAATATCTATACAACCAAACAAGCCCGCAAAAAGATCAACTCGCCCCTGTTTCGGTCCGTCCAGGTCATCGATGACGATACGTATGAAGTCACTTCAGCCAAAAAGACCATCCGTTACAACCTACCCCTTCAAATTGGATGTATGGTATACCAGGTGGCCAAGCTGACGATGCTCCAGTTTTTATATGATTTCATGGGTGTGTATTTCGATCCATCCGATTGGCAACTCATGGAGATGGACACGGACTCTGCCTATATGGCCGTCTCTAATGCGGATTGGGAGTCACTCGTCAAGCCTGAATTACGTGCGCAGTATGAGGCGGAACGGGACCAGTGGCTACCCCGACGCGACCATTACCAGTACGACAAGCGGACTCCAGGCCTGTTTAAGTTAGAGTGGAGTGGAGATGCCATGATCGCCCTGTCGTCCAAAACATACTTCTGTTACGGTGGAGATGGAAACAACAAGTTTAGTTGCAAAGGAGTCAACCGGCGTGACCCGGCCATCGACAAAGCCCTCTACCTGGACGTGCTTAAAAGCCAAGCCAGTGTGAGTGGCACTAACCGAGGTTTCCGGGTCGTCGATCACCAGATGCGAACGTACATCCAGAAACGAGATGCATTCACATTTTTCTACCCGAAACGGAAAGTCCTTTCCGATGGAGTCAGTACGACGTACCTGGACTTGTGAATACTACATATATTGTCTTTGACGGTATACCCGGACTTGTGAATTCTAATGGACATACATATTTGGACTCTAAATTACTCTCTATATACATTGCACCATGAATTTGTTTGTGAACTTCATTCTTTTGAATTAATACTCTATATACGGCAGTTCGATGACTTGGTCTATGAACTATACTCCACTGTGACTTCTCTCTATATACGTGTTCACCTTAATTCTTGTTTGCACCAGTTTCACGTTCTTATATACTTGTATATACATTCATGTTCACTTGTTCACGTTAATAAAATATTCGAACTTCACTTGGGTTTTCATGAAGTTTTTTATTAAACAACAACACCACAAGGGAAACATTCGTACTAACCATGCTCCGGGCAGGTTATATCAAGGTCTTAACACCTATGTTGGTTTTCTGGGTATTGATGGGTTACATTTGACCCCGAGCACAGAAGAGTTCTATTTTTTCCTTAGACCTTAGACGTATGGAATGCATGTACTAGAACATCCGGGAGCTCTACAACATCCGGGACCTTATCAACATCCTGCCCGGCCCGGCCCGGCCCGGCCCGGCCCGCCCCGGCCGCAGCGCGCGCGGGTTATCCGGAAGTGCGCGGCATCACCGGAAGTGCGCGGGTGAATTTCGGATTATCCTGGGCCACTGATTGGCTATTCATGGACTGAATCCCCACATCGGCCATTCATGCTTACACAGAAAACACACAAGACAGGGGTGTTTTTTGGTGAGATCTCTTTTTTTTTTATTCAGTGAACAACAACAACGTGAGAAAAACCACGTGAAAAAACTGAAGCCCAGAACAGGGGGATTGTACATTGAAAGAACTGAATCCCAGAACAGAGGGGGCTTGTACATTGAAAGAATTCAAGCCCAGAACGGGACTTGTACATTGAAATGATGGGCGGCCCAGTCATATACGAGTACATCTCGGTCCTCGGCCTTGGGGTACTCGTCAAACATGTGGACGATCGTCTGCATGGAATGTCCCCGACATCGATGGTACAGGTAAAACACACAGTACTGTCGGCACACACTACTGGTCAGGCTTTGCAACGTTTTGGTATTCCAACATCACGTCTCTGTGCCTTGATCCATGAAGTCAGTTAAATCGGAATGGAGGGGTGGTAGGCCGTACGGGTCAAAGTATTCGCCCTGCTCTTCTGTCAAGTACACGGCCACCCAGTGTTGACCGGGTCGATCCATCGGGTCTGTATTCAGGACGTAAGCAGCAGGATACACACGGTCTAATGGGAACACGTCTCGGGCGAACACTCCTTGAAAGACCATGCGTGTCCCTGGATCATTCTCCAGCACGGTGCGTATCTGGTCTGTATCCATGTTCGGTGGCAAAGTCACACAGGACGTTACGGCTTTTATCGATTTGAATAATGTTGTCAAACTCAGCGTAGCAAATCACATTGATGGTTTTCGGTAAAGGTGTCCCGAAATGCAGTTCCAAGCGTAAGTTGCCTTTCTTGACGAGACTCAGTTGGTGCTCGTTGTCTAAGGTGGGAGTCAGATCGAAACAGAACAAGGTGTACCCTTTGCCGAAATCGTCTCGACTGATCGTATTTCCCTCGTCTTGGTTGATTTGGCCAGTTGCTGTGAAGAGGTTCAGATAGCTTCGGATGTAATTGTCTGTCCCGAAATTAGGTTGTAAAGGCCGTGCCGGTACCTGTTGGCCATCCACATGCAAGGCCACGAAATTGATGTTGAACGCTTTTAGGTTGAACGGATTCCTCGAGAGAGTTCCATTATAACTGACGTTATCCGCACAGGCTAGGGTTAAACGCTTGGGCAAATCCCCCAGGAACAGGTTTTCTTGATTGACAATCATATTGCCTTTAGGAACGGAAAAGACCTTGGTCTGTACTCGTCGAATCGGGTACTGGGCTGGTTTTTTCTCCAAGGCTCTGATGTGCCCCAACTGTACACCTGGGCTCGGTTTCACTTTGCGTACAAACAGACTTGCCTCTCGGATGACAATGTTATACTCGAGGTCCTCACTCGGGGCCATCAAGGCAAACGCAGGCGTTGCTCGCACTAGTCGTATTTTGACAGGTACTCCATTCAAGAGGTATCGGTCCTGCATGAATAAGTCCGCATGCAGACGTCCCATCATATCGACCGATTGACTCTCTGCTGTGAAATCCACTCTCTCGGTGTAGCCGTCATTATCAGGACTCGCTTCCATCTTGCCTGGGGTATCTCGGTAGAACAACGGGGCTGTCAAATACGACTTTTTAGCGTCACGCCCGTAGGATAACAGTGTTTCAATGTAGGCTCGGTACGGGTACGTGTTCGTCGAGGCGCTCACCAGTTTATCACTGAGGGCTATATCCACTTGCTGGAATAGCGAATGAAGCCAGAGATTCACTGGACCCACGGGTGCATCTGCTTTGAGGACTGACCCATCTTTATTGGTGATTTTAGCTTTCACATATAGGTACGTATGGGCTAAATCCAGGTAGGTCGTATCTGCGTTGGTGATAGTGAATTCAATGGGGCCTGTGGCTGTAATGCTGGAAAGGGGCAGATGTTCCACCCATTGACCTTTTTCGGCACTAGTCTGAGTAGGTGGGACGGTCCATAAATCAAATTCACTGTTGGTAGAAGGACACGACTCGGCATGGATGAAAGCCATCTTTAAGAAAAGATATCCCGGGCCTTCGATGTGCGTCGTCGCTGGGTCGGTCGTCGACTGGTGCGTGGTCTCGGTGGTGCAGGTCTTTTATTCCCTACGGTGCGTTGTGCTTTGGCGACCAAGACGCCTCCTGCTTCTTTGGCTCGACGTTTCAGTGCTTCTTTGGGTGCCGCACCGCCCAAGACATCACCCGCGACTTGCTGTCCACTGCGTACCGCTTGTTTGCCGATCGCTTTGACCCCACGCGTCACCAAGGGGAGGAACGTTTTGACGATGCCCCCGAGTATGTTCCCCAGCCCATCTCCTCGTTGCATGCGTGTACCTGCAAAGACAGGAAAGCTACCCCCGGCCTGTTTGGTGTAATGATCGACGTAACTGGCTGTATAGCATTGATAAGGCACCTTCATTATGAACCGCTCGGACTTGACGGAAATGAAGTGTCAGCACCACTTTCCCACGCTCGAATGCAATCGGTTGACCGGTGTCGTCTCTTATATCGATGACGATGGAGCTAATATCGGTCTGACTGACCGGTAGATACACGATATGCCTGAAACTGTGGGTGACTTGAGCTCCATACTTGCCTATCACCGGGCAGACGCGCAGTAGGGGTACGTTGCTGTCGCCGACAATGTGTGCATCGACCACGTCCGAGTAGATGTACAGGCCATACATACCACCACGCATGTCCATCGGGATGTGGGCTCTCTCGCCGGTGGGGCCAGCGTACCCCTGTAGATTGAGACCCAGCATTTGCTGTAGGGTAGGACTGAGTTCGACACTCACGTTGGGGCTGAGCGTGAGACTGGCCTTGTCGTTGTGTGCGTTGTAATCGAAGTCCACATGATTTTTGAAGGGGAAAGATTTTATGGGTTGTGAAGTATTCGTGACGTCTCGTAGAGACTTAAAATGCATCAGACTTCTCAGTCCACCCATGAACTCCTTGGGGGTATCGTATTGACCTTCGGGTAGTTTGAGTCGGGTTTCTTTTCCTTCCTAGGTCACCTCGTACCATACTTCATTGGCTCGCACGTTGTACCACGAGTAAGGGTATTGGATATCCACGAGTCCACATTACCAGCGTCCAGGTAAATGCAACGGTTGCGGTAACTGGGTCACGTACTTGGTCAAGGTGTTGTCAGGAAACACATCAGCCGAGCTGTTACTGGGTAGGGTGAGGTAAAACATGACGACTGAGCTTTCCTGCTGTTGCTCCCGGGTTTAATACTTCTCCCAGCCCTTGGGCGCTAATCGTCGTGATGGTCGCGGTGACTTAGATCTTGGTGGTTGCAGGGGGTGGCGTGGTAAAAGGGGTGAAAAAGTAGGTGCCCGCCGTGGTGGTGTTTTGGGGGGTGACTCCGTTCCCACTCGTGGTGTGGTGAGAGTCGTCGTGCACGACTGGGCGATTGCATAAAGGCCCAGCGCTCGGGGTTCCCCACCAATTCCTGTGGTACATGCATGTCTTTCAAGCCTTGAGCGAAGACCTCCCATCCTCGAGGATTCGTGTGCGACCTGCGTTGACGCATCAGGTCATTCACTAAATCCGTCATGTGGGTACCGGGGACCACCTGATTCTGTATCAGTAGTTCGCCTTTATCATTCCAAGTCATGTTAGGATTCTGTTTCATCCGTTGTAATACCAGGCCAGCTTGTATCTTGAACGATGCAGGTACACTCTTCAGGACTTCGTCTTCGACCCACTGTGAGGCTGTGGGTGGTACCCCTGGTAATGAGGGCTGTTGGAGCGGTGCTGAGGTCGGTGGTGTGTCGCGTGGTGGTGGTGGTGCTGGGGTAGAGAGGATTTTGTATTGGTCCATGAACGTCATGTACCGTTGAAGCGTCTCATTGTACTGTTGTACTTTCTCACTGTCGCTTAACCCCGGTCGTTGTAAGATCTGACGCATCTCTTCATCGAGGGTGTTTATCGTTTTCATCGTAGAAGGTACGGGGTACGGTGATTGGAGGTTTTGAAGGAGCCGAGGTTCGACGAGGACCATTTTTTTCGTGTGGTTCATTGTCGGCCGAAGAGTCCACCCAATACTGGACCCAACACGGAAGCGGCCAACGGTGCTAAGATGGCCCCGAGAAAGCCGCCTTTCTGTAACACCTTTTTCTTTTGTGTTTGAGAGACTCGCTTCTGGACTAAGGTTCGCAGACCTGTCTTATGCTTGGCCAACTTCGCCTTCTGAGCCGGAGTCAGTGGTACGTTGCCTTTTAAGATATTGAGTTCAATCTCACACAGACAGCACACAGGGGGTCTGCACCGCGTACAATGGTTCGAACCAACTCGGGTGGGGCCGTCTTCAATACACGGAGCGTCGGGGCGTGCTTCCGTACTCGCGCAGACATCATGTACAACTAATGCTAAAACCCACAACCCTGCCCTTTTTATCTATCTCAGAGAACAGAGACAAAAATCAACCATGATGTGGTATTAATTCTTTTATTATCCCCATCATCAAAACACACACACCCCAGCTGGGGGAGCCACTGTGGGTGTGTTTACATTATTTTTGCATGTACACGTGGTGAGCCTCTCCGGGAAAGATTCCGGTGCGTAGTCGAAGGTGATCGGGGGTGGCTTGCTTCAGGTCGAAGAACATATACCCATGCTGAGGGGTTGTCGCATCTTTAAAGGCTTCCAACGCAAACGCAGTGCGGCCGGGATACATCTGTCTCGCCAGGTGCAGCAGTTGAGTGGTATCTCTCGGGTTCCGATGTTCTTTGTTTTTACTGAAGAGATTCCGCACAATGTAGATGATGCTGAGCCGTCGATGATGGCTGCCTTTGGTAAAGAGTTGGGTGACCCGACTGTCCGTCTCCGCCATCAGATCATCCAGAACCACTAAGGTGTCCGGTTCCAGATCGGCCAGGTTGGGTAGCCCTTCCACGAACGTGATGTGGGGCATTGCTGCATACGCTGCCTGCCATTCTCCGTAACACCACACGACTCGGGCAATGGGTGGAGTGATCATGCTGTCGGTGCGTTCGAGGAGCTTCCTGACGAAGTGCGTTTTGGCGGAACTCGTCGGTCCTGCGATGACGCAGGTGAAGGGATGTTGCCAACGGGGGTCCATGGTTGGAGGTGTATGCGCTGTCGTGGTAACCCGCTCTTGTAAATTTGGTACGAGTGAACTGGAGTGGTAGGTACAACGTCGGTCGCCGTTGTCTGTTCACTGTGAGGGATGAAATCCGGTGGGTCTTCAGACGTACTTGGTGTACTTGGTGTAGATGTTGACTGTATACTTGGTGTGGAGCTCGATGTGGCTTGTACACAGGGTGTGGTGGTGACTGGGCTCGATACGGGGTTGACTGGTGCTCTCTGTAGACTGGTTTGTCTGGCGGCTGGAGTTCTAGGCTGGTTGAGTAGAGTGCTGAGATAGGCTACGTCGTAAAACACACCTCCGTACAATACACTCAGCAGGGTTAGCACTATGGCCACAAAGCCCACTTGCGCTTTGCGCGTTTTTGGAGACGCTGTGTTCAGAGACGGTTGCACCGTGTTCATGGTCGAACGTGGAATGAAGGATGATGGCTGTGGTATCTGGTTTTATAGTCGTTTCGCGTGGTTGGCAGCGACCCAGGAATTGAAGGAACTGGGCCAGCCTTGCCATTTGACGAAATGAAACAGTTTGCCACGTCGACGTTCGGTTTTCAAAATCTGCTCCACCGTGTAGTAGTCTTGCTTTGTTTTTACGACAGGCTGTAATTCCATGTCGTAAAACGTGCCTTGCAACGGTTCCCCTTGAAGATATTCCAGTTCATAGACTCGCTGTTGTCGGGGTAAGCGCCGTTTAATCAGGAAGTGCTCATCGCTCCAGTTAGGTAAGTAACTTTTCTCGAACTTGCCCTTGACTTTACTGATCCGTACAGGGACCCCGACCTTGAACATCTCCTTCGGTGCTCGTTGCGATTGTATGGGGTACAAGACACGCCGGAATCGGGCTTCATTGCGTTGGGTCACGGTAATGGGAGCTCTCTGTATACTCCGGTGATAGGCTCGATTGTAACCACTCACAAGTTTCGGGAGAACATCGATGTACCGTCTTGTATTCTTATAGGTGAAATATTTATACATGCGGCCCTTGAATGTCCTGTTGAACCTTTCCACCACGGAAGCCTTGGTCTCGTTGTAGGTATGGAAGAAGAAGACCTTCTGTTTCTTGAGAAAGGCTTGGAACGGTCGGTTGAGGAATTCCGTGCCTTCGTCGGTTTGCAAATACAGGGGTTTGCGTCCAGTCTTGAAGATGTCCTTGAACGCCGCTATGGGATTCGCCCCCGTTTTCGTGCGGATGGGTACCACCCACGCATACATTGACAGGATATCGATGCACGTCAAGATATACCGATTCCCCTCGTTGTGTTTGGCAAAGGCACTCATATCGACCAAATCCGCTTGCCATTGGGCATCTAGTCCTCCCACGATGATCCGGTTCCGTAGAAAATGGCAACGGGCAGCTCGATGTAAGGTATAGGTGTCTTGTTTTCTTAACCAATCTCGGACTTGAGCACATTGTATCCCCTGGGGTTTGGCCGCTCGATAGAGAGCCGTCAATGCACTATAGGCCGCCGGACTGTCGGGACTGTAGTATAAGTTATCCAACACCTTCTCCCAGCGCTTCATGGTGACAAAATGATGATGGACCCAGAGAGTATCGCTTATTTATAACGAGGTCGAAGTTTCTACCACCGTTGTGTTGGTTGACTGAGTCTAGCCGGATAGTCTATAGCCTCGTCGTCTGGCTCCGCTTCATTGCTAGACATTTGTTCATTGGGTTCAGCCAGCGCGTCCTCAATAGCACGAGCCCACCCCAACTGGTCTGCTGACCGCTCGTCCGGTGTAAACAGCTGGTCCACAATAGGCACCACTTTCTCCAAGGCTGTCCACAGGTCAGGGTCTAGGGTGAAGCTTTGCGTAGGATCGTGGTAACGCCCCACACGGGCAAAGAAGGGTCCACGGTGTACGTAGTTGGCGTTCTCGATGTGGATGAGGTTTCCATCGAGCTCACCGCTCAACAGCCGTTTAAATTTGGTCCAGCCATCACGGTGTAGGGTAACCGTAGTCGATGTGGACTCCGGACCCCACCCACAGACATCCCGGTCTTCCACGAGGGTGACTTTATCTTCATAGACGTGTAACCCCACCTGGGGTGTAAGGGGCAGGATGGCTCATAGGACTGATGACATGGTTGACCCAATGACGAAGGGTGAATGACACACACGCTGACTGTCTCTCGTATTTATGGTGAGGTCTCACTGTCAATGCTGCAGCGCCAGGGTGAATAGGGCACAGACCATGACTAGGCCAACCAGCCGTCGCTGGTTCCGGCGTGAGCGCTCGTGGTCCATAGCCCGGGCATCAAGGATGGCTGTCATAGTCCAGTAGTGGTGAGTGATGGCACACCTCTCCATCGAGTGCACTCTGTCGAAGACCGCTTCTGTGAACTCTTTCAGGATCTGGCGTCGCCCCTCGTTGTCGTCGCCATCTGCAAACATGGACCGAACCACTGCTCGGTAACCCGTGAGTGAATTAACCACGGTCGCATGCTGTAAAATGCGAGTGGCATAGGGCTGGATCTCCGTCATGGCTCTGCGACCGTAGAAATGAAGGTGTGGGGCGCAGAGAGACGTGTTTTATAGACCATGCCAACCGAAAAGACACGGACGTCACCGAAAAGACACGGACGTGACCGAAAAGACACGGACGTCACCGAAAAGACACGGACGTCACCGAAAAGACACGGAGGTGACCGAAGAGACACGGACGTGAGCGAAATTGTGGGAAAACCCCACAGACAAGTGAGGACATGCCTTGATCACGTGATCGCCACGTGACCACCCCCCTTAAATTTTACCCGGGGGAACAAATAAGTAGGTCAATGCGACTTTATCCGTCCTTTCCCTACTACTGATGTGCTCATTAAAAATACCTCACAATGCATTAATAAGTGAAATACCTCAGAATGCATTAAAATAATTGAAAATTTCTGACCAGAAAGAAGACAAATTTCATGCATGTCGACTGTACTGAATTCTGGACGACCGAGATCTATTGGCTCAATATGCCTGGATGCAACAGCATTCCATTTATCGCGCTAAAACGAAAACGTTACACGGACGGAATGACAAGGATCGGGTTTGGAACATTTTTATTATTTATGCATATAATCATATTCATATGAAAGCAGATGGTGATAGACTGGGATATAGACTTAATCAGTTCACAGTTTGACATACAAAGATATATTTAGCCATATGTCAGGATAGATGCGCTTTTACATTTACGTCCACAACAACGACATTCTTGCTTTTAAGATTATTTGACAGAGCCGATGGAAGGTTATATTATTTTCCTATTAAATATTATTTATTTAGGGAGATTGTACGAACTGCTGGATGCCAACCTTGCTCGAGCATGAATTAATCGTTACATCGAATTCTACAAACTGACTGAATGTTTATTCAACCTTTTTTCTCTAGTTTATAAAAGCTATCTCACATTGTAGCTAAGGTTACAACACGATGTCACAAGGGCTTGGTACAAAGTACTAATTAATTTTCTGTGGTGTTCCAGTAAAAATCTACCCGCATGCAACAAAAGCTCTTGTCGGTCATTGTGTCATTTCATGGACGATAATTAAAACCATTTTTGACTACTAATATCGTTTTTTTTTATCGAATTTGCTGGACATTGAGATCATCCTGTGAAATCTTTGTAAATTTTAAAAGTGCGCGAGTGACCAGATTGCGTTTCAAGAATTGTGTTCTTTTTTAAGATAAAGGGGGATGAGGGTACCGTGGCTGACTGAACAACGCACTCTTGTCTATCATTTTCCGATTTTTTCCAATATGGGCTAGGAATATGGCCATGAAAATATACCGACTTGTCAATCTGGACGTGAGGAAGACATCACAATGAGTGATATGATAAAAATAAAAATTGTATTTACTTTGTACTCCGACTGCGCAGCTGTAATAACCCAGTTAAGTATACGAACCTCATACTCCATGTCAAATTGATCCACAATTGATAAGCAATATTTCTGGAGCGAAATTAGCCGAATACCTAAGATACAAGCGGCTAGCCCGTCATTCAATATTCATCAAAGAATTCCCGTGTCCATAATCCAAAGACCTAACTCATATAATTGCTTCAGCTCCAAATTAAAAGAATAAATAATAGTATACATAAAACTAGGATAGTTTCCTGCAAGAGAGAAGCGGTCAGCAGTTTTCAATGATGCCGCACACTTAACACTAAAGTGTTGAAACTTACTCGTAAAGTGTTGAAATAACTCTTTAAGTGTGTCCACGGGGACTGCTCTTTAAGTGTTGTCCCTGTGGACACACTTAAAGGGTTATTTCAACATTTTACGAGTAAGTTTCAACACTTTAGTTTTAAGCGTGCGGAAAGCCATCATGATGTTCCACAAATATCAAATCCGTATCGCTGATCACTATTATTAATCCATATGATTTTCGTTGCAAAGTCGTTATCTAGAGTATGATGTATCTCAGTCACGCTTTGATTGTGTCTGTCCTTATGAACACTTTGAGTATTTTAAATTAGATGGGTCCATACGGACTCTAGCCCCTGTTTGAGCGGAATTAGACACGAAACGCAACGCCATAGATCTT
Source organism: Hanleya hanleyi (assembly GCA_036873755.1). NCBI lineage: Eukaryota > Metazoa > Mollusca > Polyplacophora > Lepidopleurida > Hanleyidae > Hanleya > Hanleya hanleyi. Next base: position 45,948 of record JAVTVY010026278.1, on the reverse strand, counting down.
GCACGCAATACCTTTCCCAAAATGCCTTCACCTTCATTAAGGGCCCTCAACAGGATTGAAAGAAGCTTGGTGGTGCAACTTCTAGAATCAGCTATGAATCTGGCTTTGTATGGTGATTTATGCATTTTAGGGGTCCAGTGCATTTTCGGTATATCGTAATGAGGGGTTGGCAGATAAATACCTCGTTCGCCGAGAAATGTTTTGTGATTGTTAAATAAATCTTTCAAAGAAACACGGGAATATGAAATGAACAATTTATATTGAAAATTTTCTTATTAAATGAACAATTTATATTGAAAATTTTCTGATTACAATTTTGATTTGTAGATACCTCAAGGAATCTCCTGAATGAAGAAAACGACCATTTTATTGTATTACCCTGTTTCAATATTCAACATTAGGGCTTAAAAAAACATTTTCAAATTCCACATCTAATTGACATTCCAAATGAAAAAGATAACGTACAAAATAAATGTAAATATGAAATTAGTTTCATATTTATTCTTCTGATGCATTCTTCGCCGACATGGATGTGACGTTTCATGAACATACTCCAAGCTATTGGGAAGAAATCCCCAAAAGAGCTGGAATAATTCTGTTAGTCAGGCATGATACTTCTATTCCCCCTAGAAAAAATCTATAAATATATATAATAAGTTGAGAGCCCGTAAATAAGAGAGATCAATTCATATAGGTGAGATATGTAAGCCGAAGAAGGCTTACATATCTTGCAATATATTTAGACTTACAATATATATAGTCGAAGAAGGATGATGATCAAGGATATAAGTCTTGACCGGGCTCAAAGTCGCTTAACTTCGGTGATTTTACGAGAACCGGTGTGTCGTGATATGCCGTATCAGGGAACCTTCAAAAGCCACAGTGAAACATACAGCCAAGGGTTCCCGATGGGCATGACGGTGCACTCGCTGAGCCATCAATAAATAATATAAAAAAAAATTATAAATCAAATTTTCATCAGAATTCGGTCAGCTCAGAACTTGCTGGTAACAATGCCCTAATGCACGTTCATGCCAAAAATCAAAGTTCTAATGTCAATGGTTCTCCTTATTTTGCCGACGAAAGGATTCGGATGGACTGACTGACTGACTCACTCATTACCGGACAATTTGCAAATGGTAGCCTACTTCGTAGGAATAAATTTCTACAACAAAGTTTTGTGACGTTGATTAAAATCGTCACATTTAACATAGGATCTAGCAAATGCTACTATGCGATATATATATATATACGCCATATGCCGGTCCCGCGGGAATATTGCTGTCCAGAAAGGGATAGTTTACGATGTCGAAATTGTATTGATCTCTTTTGTCGCAAAGTCGAAGAGAGAAGGCCCGCTTCGTCTGTGGTTTTCTGCAAATCTAGTGAAGGTGGATATATTAATAGGTCATTTATTTAGCGATTATCCATAGATAGTCTAAACAACCAAGGGCATGGTCATTGGGGAAATATAACAGCTACTTCATTATTTTTTGTCAACTTCCTAGACCTAATATTTATTTATTTCTTTCGAATCTGGCTCAAAGCTATCAAATTGAATACTCTCTAGGTCTAATCCACAACTACACAAAGTAATGACGATAAAAGGTGTTTTTCATTGCAAGAAACGCAAAATGTTTCCACTTCCACATGACGATATCTAAAATGTAACCTAACAACAAAAGGATCATCTTTCATTTGGGAATATTATTTCCTAGAGGCGGTCGGCTGTTGAAGTTTAAAATGACAAAAAGTTTCCATTGAAACGCCCTTGACTGAAATAGCTAGCTAAATATCAGACAATGTGCTGACACTGTGGTTGTATCTGTCCTTATAATCACCCATGTTATATGTCTGACTGTCCTGGTTTACTGTGAATGTGAAGCAGACTTTATTCAATAGTTATGCTTCTGTATGTTACTTCTGTATGTCACTTCTCCCTTAACTACGATCTACATGATCTGTACACTGTAACATCCAATAACATCCAATTGTTCCTTAGAAACGATCGTGATGCACACTGACTAGTATTCCATATATTTTTCCTGTTCCACTTACTTGCAGTAGCTGGATGTTCGGTTGGGTGATAACCGAGTACATACTGATGCGTTGTGCCCAGCTACAATTGAGGTAAGATATGTGATATCTTTCTTCAGCTACTTCTTTGAACGTATTCAAGTGGTTTAGTCGGATTTCAGTTGAATTTGAATTTGAATTTGGAGCGAACGTCGTTTGATTTAGACAACTCAAATATAATTGTATATATAAACTGTACTACATTCTCTCGGCACAATATGCTAAGATGATAATATAAGTGATCAGGTGCATGTTTATTCTCATTATACGAGTATAAATAAGGATTGGGCAATATTCACCAGATCTGTCTCATTGAATTGACAAGCATTATGAATGAGCATGTCATCCAGGATGAACAACTCAGGAATTATAGGACCTTTGAGATCAACCTCGCAGGAGCTTTCTTAGATATGTAATCTACTTTTTCAGATACATTTAGTGGATGTGACAAAATAGGCATTTCAAAACACAGGAGCTGGTTCATCGCGAAGCAGGATATTTCATGATAGATATCACGGTTAAATGTCCAGGCGATATGTACTTGAAAATACGCTGATCAAGCATTGAGTCAGTGGTTAAATGTCCAGGCTATATGTACTTGAAAATACGCTGATCAAGCATTGAGTCAGTGGTTAAATGTCCAGGCTATATGTACTTGAAAATACGCTGATCATGCATTGATTCAGTGGTTAAATGTCCAGGCTATATGTACTTGAAAATACGCTGATCAAGCATTGAGTCAGTGGTTAAATGTCCAGGCTATATGTACTTGAAAATACGCTGATCAAGCATTGAGTCAGTGGTTAAATGTCCAGGCTATATGTACTTGAAAATACGCTGATCAAGCATTGAGTCAGTGGTTAAATGTCCAGGCTATATGTACTTGAAAATACGCTGATCAAGCATGGAGTCAGTGGTTAAATGTCCAGGCGATATGTACTTGAAAATACGCTGATCAAGCATTGAGTCAGTGGTTAAATGTCCAGGCTATATGTACTTGAAAATACGCTGATCAAGCATTGAGTCAGTGGTTAAATGTCCAGGCTATATGTACTTGAAAATACGCTGATCAAGCATTGAGTCAGTGGTTAAATGTCCAGGCTATATGTACTTGAAAATACGCTGATCAAGCATTGAGTCAGTGGTTAAATGTCCAGGCTATATGTACTTGAAAATACGCTGATCAAGCATGGAGTCAGTGGTTAAATGTCCAGGCGATATGTACTTGAAAATACGCTGATCAAGCATTGAGTCAGTGGTTAAATGTCCAGGATATATGTACTTGAAAATACGCTGATCAAGCATTGAGTCAGTGGTTAAATGTCCAGGCTATATGTACTTGAAAATACGCTGATCAAGCATTGAGTCAGTGGTTAAATGTCCAGGCTATATGTACTTGAAAATACGCTGATCATGCATTGATTCAGTGGTTAAATGTCCAGGCTATATGTACTTGAAAATACGCTGATCAAGCATTGAGTCAGTGGTTAAATGTCCAGGCTATATGTACTTGAAAATACGCTGATCAAGCATTGAGTCAGTGGTTAAATGTCCAGGCTATATGTACTTGAAAATACGCTGATCAAGCATGGAGTCAGTGGTTAAATGTCCAGGCGATATGTACTTGAAAATACGCTGATCAAGCATTGAGTCAGTGGTTAAATGTCCAGGATATATGTACTTGAAAATACGCTGATCAAGCATTGAGTCAGTGGTTAAATGTCCAGGCTATATGTACTTGAAAATACGCTGATCAAGCATTGAGTCAGTGGTTAAATGTCCAGGCTATATGTACTTGAAAATACGCTGATCAAGCATTGAGTCATTGGTTAAATGTCCAGGCTATATGTACTTGAAAATACGCTGATCAAGCATTGATCAAGTGAAGTTAAGTAATCCACGAACTATATGTACTTGAAAATACGCTGATCCAAGCATGGAGTCAGTGGTTAAATGTCCAGGCGATATGTACTTGAAAATACGCTGATCAAGCACATTGAGTCAGTGGTTAAATATCAGGCCCTATATGTACTTGAAAATACGCTGATCAGCATTGAGTCAGTGGTTAAATGTCCAGGCTATATGTACTTGAAAATACGCTGATCTAAACATTGAGTCAGTGGTTAAATGTCCAGGCTATATGTGCCGAAAATACGCTTCGATCAAGCTTGCATTAGGTCAATTGGTTAAATGTCAGGCTATATGTACTTGAAAATGCGCTGATCAAGCATTGAGTCAGTGGTTGTGTGTGTGTGTGTGTGTGTGTGTGTGTGTGTGTGTGTGTGTGTGTGTGTGTGTGTGTGTGTGTGTGTGTGTGTGTGTCGGGCTCTGTACTTGAAAATACGCTGATCAAGCATTGAGTCAGTGGTTAAATGTCCAGGCTATATGTACTTGAAAATACGCTGATCAAGCATGGAGTCAGTGGTTAAATGTCCAGGCGATATGTACTTGAAAATACGCTGATCAAGCATTGAGTCAGTGGTTAAATGTCCAGGATATATGTACTTGAAAATACGCTGATCAAGCATTGAGTCAGTGGTTAAATGTCCAGGCTATATGTACTTGAAAATACGCTGATCAAGCATTGAGTCAGTGGTTAAATGTCCAGGCTATATGTACTTGAAAATACGCTGATCATGCATTGATTCAGTGGTTAAATGTCCAGGCTATATGTACTTGAAAATACGCTGATCAAGCATTGAGTCAGTGGTTAAATGTCCAGGCTATATGTACTTGAAAATACGCTGATCAAGCATTGAGTCAGTGGTTAAATGTCCAGGCTATATGTACTTGAAAATACGCTGATCAAGCATGGAGTCAGTGGTTAAATGTCCAGGCGATATGTACTTGAAAATACGCTGATCAAGCATTGAGTCAGTGGTTAAATGTCCAGGATATATGTACTTGAAAATACGCTGATCAAGCATTGAGTCAGTGGTTAAATGTCCAGGCTATATGTACTTGAAAATACGCTGATCAAGCATTGAGTCAGTGGTTAAATGTCCAGGCTATATGTACTTGAAAATACGCTGATCAAGCATTGAGTCATTGGTTAAATGTCCAGGCTATATGTACTTGAAAATACGCTGATCAAGCATTGAGTCAGTGGTTAAATGTCCAGGCTATATGTACTTGAAAATACGCTGATCAAGCATTGAGTCAGTGGTTAAATGTCCAGGCTATATGTACTTGAAAATACGCTGATCATGCATTGAGTCAGTGGTTAAATGTCCAGGCTATATGTGCTTGAAAATACGCTGATCAAGCATTGAGTCAGTGGTTAAATGTCCAGGCTCTATGTACTTGAAAATACGCTGATCAAGCATTGAGTCAGTGGTTAAATGTCCAGGCTATATGTACTTGAAAATACGCTGATCAAGCATTGAGTCAGTGGTTAAATGTCCAGGCTATATGTACTTGAAAATACGCTGATCAAGCATTGAGTCAGTGGTTAAATGTCCAGGCGATATGTACTTGAAAATACGCTGATCAAGCATTGAGTCAGTGGTTAAATGTCCAGGCTATATGTACTTGAAAATACGCTGATCAAGCATTGAGTCAGTGGTTAAATGTCCAGGCTATATGTACTTGAAAATACTCTGATCAAGCATTGAGTCAGTGGTTAAATGTCCAGGCTATATGTACTTGAAAATACGCTGATCATGCATTGAGTCAGTGGTTAAATGTCCAGGCTATATGTACTTGAAAATACGCTGATCATGCATTGAGCCAGTGGTTAAATGTCCAGGCTATATGTACTTGAAAATACGCTGATCATGCATTGAGTCAGTGGTTAAATGTCCAGGCTATATGTACTTGAAAATACGCTGATCATGCATTGAGTCCGTGGTTTCAATAGATCTTTGTATTACGGTTCTTACAACAGCTTAAGCTTTCAATATTAGCATATTACTTTTAGAATGACAAAGGATTTCGAATGTTAGATCCATCGGAATAAAGAATTTGTTAGGCAATATTCTGATCTTGTCTATTACAACGGACTGTTTGAATCAATGCACATATCGGAACGGTCACGTTAGTAGCCATCTTCGCATAACCAAGTCTAACACTACACGTTACGTAGGTGTAGTATTTAACTTGCAATGTGGAGATGATTGATAGCTAACCTTGGAAAGTACCTTTGCTTCACGAGATTGTGGGTAGTAAAACACAACAACCATGCAATTAAATGCTTCCCTAAATGTAGGCAAAGTGCATTAAACAGGGACTCTCTTTGGTTTTTAAATACAGAGCAGTACAATAAAAACTATTTTTCATCTCCCAAAGTGTCACATATCGTGCATAAGCGATCACATCTGGGTGTTTTGGTGTAACGCCCCTTTTCGATTGGTAATTTATGAGCGCCAATTCTGAGTTTGATTAACGCAGAACGATGTTTGTTGTTTTTTATTGTCATTATGTTACTCGCAAGGCGAGAAGCATGTTGCAGTTCACTGTATGTAGAGAGCTTGCTGCTAAGTTTTATTTGCTCTTTCCAAGTATTGATATATATACGTTCAAGTTGTTTTTTAGTGAACTTATTAGTCGATTGGTGGAATCGACAGCCAAGGTTTTCCCAGATGTGGTCGGACTTGACCACACTCGAGATGTTCTTTATATAACATATCCAGATGATTCTGTTATTTACTCTATGGTCCTCATTTTGTTCAGCAGATGCTTTGTACAGGGGTGATTGGGGGTCAGAGTGGAAAATATGACTTAGGTAGCTAATGCTGTTCATTATTGGTGTTATTTTGATCGATGATCGCCCAAGCTCTCCCAGTACTGCTGCATTCACTGCCCTTGAATGGACCCCAAGAATAATTTTACAAAGATGTGAGTGAGTCAGTCAGTGAGTTGAGTCAGTCCATCCGAATCATTTCTCAGAAAAAATAAGGAGAACCGTTGACATTGGAACCTTGATTTTTGGCATGAACGTGCATTAGGGAATTGTTACCAGCAAGTTCTGAACTGACCTACTTTTGATGAAAATTTGACCTACTTAGGTTACCTATAAACTCGAAATTGGCAAAAACATGGCCTAATGCCTCTTAAGACCATGGAAATGCGCTTAAGTCAATGTCAGTGTGGCCTGACCTAATTGGGTCAAGGTCAATGTGACCTACTTTCTGACCCAATTTCTGACATCTTTTACACATAATTAGGTGACCTAGGAACCTCGAAATTGCCAAAATATGTGTCCTATTGCCCCCAGTACCATAGAAATTGGTCCAATTCAAGCCCGGAAAAGCTAATGGTCAGTTTTAGGTCAAAGTATACACTTAAATCCTGTGACCTCAGTCACACTGCTATGTGTTAAATACAATTCAATTTCATAGTGTAGTTAAGCCACGGGAGATTAGTTTCAGCAAGACAGTGTATATAATGTGTAGTGATAAACTGTTTCAATATTCGGGATAAAAAAAATATTGGTTGCAATTGTCTTAAACTGTAAAGGATTATCCTTTTTGCCATTTTCCATGTTGATTTTAGTGTGGAAAGACGAATAACCGATTTTTTGCTTCACGTTACTACATGTTACACAAAACATTCGCAATATTACGATTCTTATTGAGCGTGGGCTTTCAACGGTACACGTTGACTTTTAGACACATTATCAAATGTTCATTTCAAGGCACGTTACGTAGGTGTAGCACTATCTGATTTCTACTCGACACACAACAATTATACCGCCATACACTCAGTCTTTGAAAAGATGACTGAGGTAAATTTGACGTCGCACTGCACGCTCTGGTCTGCCATGTTGACTGATTTAAGTGTTTCATTGTCTGACCAACTCCACGGACGAATTTAGGGGAAATGAACATGAATGGGAATAATCATTCGACAACAAAAGACAACCGCCACTGTTGAAAGACCACGCTCCAGTAAGAAACGTTGTAATGGACAAGAGCAGCATACTACCGAACAAATTTTTGTTGCGATGAACCGATCAGTCGAAATGCTTTGTCATTCTAAAAGTATTATGCAAGTGTTGAAAGTTAACACTGTTGTAAGAACCGTAATACAGTGGATTCACTTAGTCACAGATTCTAGTCGTGTGTAACAAATGAGAGATGTGTAACAAATATTTTATTCAAAGCCGGATTTGGGTATGATTGAGCACGTTCACTTTCTATGGCTGCATTGATTTTTGGACTGAAATAGAGAACCTGATGACGTCTGATGTATATCTCAGTCAGTTTTATTGATCAGTTCCTGTGTGTGAAACTCTTATGTACTTGTTTGTTAATGAACGCACTGAAATTCCTTGAAGGACCAACGCGATCACTAAGCTTTCCCCATATATGTTAACATATTTCACCTGTATTAAATAGACTTGATAATTAAGCGAATTTCTTGCATCAATGAACATGTACTTGCGCCACATTCTACTTCGACAAAAGATGAATTTTATACGACTTTTCTTGAATGAAAGTACGTTGTGACCCATTTCATCCAAAAGTTGCATTTCGTACGAATTTCAACAAAAAACGGGTTAAAACTGTGTGCATGGTCCAACTGTGTCTCAGATGGTGCACAGTACACATCGAACAGTTTATATCAGTATTGGTCTACGTTAATTATAGCTGGCGAAGACCTATAGACTGCACGTTATCCTTATTCCCGGGACGACTTTTCAGTTCCTCAACTTTTCAACTACAGAATGGATTGCAATCTGAGCAAAATTGATTCCAATCGATTTGTACATCGATTTAATTTTCCCATGATGAAAAATACTCCGATCCACCGTGGGGAAAATTGGCCCAACCTCCAATTGTCGTCCCTGATTTGAAGATTATGCAGTATGATGTTGAGCTTCTAGTCGATGCAAGTATTAATTAATCGAACTAATTAATAATTAGTTTAGAATATGAAAATGTACACTCCATTACTTAAAGAATCAGATTCGACATTCAGTAGACATTTGTCGTTATGATTACAAACGTCTGGTCCGTCATTCATAATTCAGCCGTCGTCCATTAAAGAATATCCGCGTCCATAATCCAAAGACCTATTCCATATTCCATATAACAGTATTAGCACCAAATTCAGGAAGAAAATCGTAGAATACATAAACATAGGTTAGTTGAAAACGTTTCTCTTTCATCATTGAAAGACTCCATACATTATTAACTATTGCTACCAAAATCCCAACATCCAAGTATATATGAAGTCAAGCTCGATTTTTTCCCCAGGAGAGTAGCGGCCTAGAGTTTATAATAATGCCTGCAATCACGGATACATTACCAAAACCAGCACCGTATATCTTCCTCCAGCATCGGCACAAAATCCCTGTTGACTAAAATAACAGTTATGCAAAGTAGCATGAAGCAGACATGAATGCAATGAACCCAAACTGGTATTAATTCCACAATGAAGTAGACCAAACAGTCATTAGGTTCTTGTTTCACATGCATACCGTATGCTCACAATGAACTAGAATGTCCTACTGGCATACATAGAAGGCCGATGTGCTTCAAATTATTTCATTAATTATCTCCATTAAACAGATGGTGAAGGTGTTCTCAACGATTCCCATGCATTGTTTATGGGTGGTTTATGTGGATAAGAGTTGGGGCTTTGATATCCAATGTCAGTTTGTTCATCCGCACATGAACCATGCCAATATATCAATAGGTAGAACCGGTGAACAATACAAGCGTCCAGTCTGTCATTCAATATTCAGCGGACGTTCATTGCAGAATCGCCACGTCCAAAATTCAAGAACCTCATTCATACAACAGTATTAGCACCAAATTCAAAGAAAAGCAATCATAGTATACTTAAACATGGACTAGTTTCTTGCAAGAGACAAACGCTCAATTGTGTTCAATGATGCCGATAAAGACGTCACGATATTCCAAAACTATCAAACCCATATCGCTGATCAGTATTCTTAATCCATAATATTCATTGTAAAGTCGTCATCTAGAGAATGAATGATGTATCTCAGTCACGCTTTGATTGTGACTGTTCATATGAGCACCATGAGGATCTTGAAGAACATGGGATCATATGGCCCCTAGCCCCGGGTTAAGCGGAATTAGACACAAGTTACGAAACGTAACACCGTAGATATTACACGCTACTCTCGTATTTTGCTATCAGCATGCAATATGTATCGCCAATTTTCGTTGTAAATTTCTTAACTAGAGAATGATGTATCTCAGTCACGCTTTGATTGTGCCTGTTCATATGAACAGCATGAGGATTTTGAAGTACATTATAGTTCATACGGTCCCTAGCCCCGGGTTGAGCGGAACTTAATCGAAGTTTTCTATGCCACCGCATCAGATTGTTTTAACGCAAGTGTTGTGGATAAGAAATGATCAATATTATCTCGCGACGAGAAGTAGGTTATGAATATATCACAAGCGTACATTTGTGTCACTCACAGCATGCAGGAAAGGCTATCGGATGTATAGCACTAATTTTTAAATGAAGTACCAATTAGGCTACATTGTCCCATTAACCATTTCGAAACTCTCGTCTAAAATTATCACCCCTTTTCTCATAGCTCTACCAACACCGGTGTGGGATGACCCCCCTCCCCCACAAACGCTCCAGAACGATTACAAATTTTAAATGACACATCCTCACGTTGCAGTTGATCATAACGAGCCCACTCGTGTAAGCCTGTGTGTAAAGACCTCTGGAGCAATTTAAAATGGCGGGCATAAGGAGTCTTCAGAAAGGCACGTTTTCATATATTAAACGTCTTTTTCCTTCATGAAAGTAATGCATTTCTACTGACGTAGTAGTTCTATATGTTTTTATTGCCGGACAGGAAACAGTCGATCAAACTACACACAGTCTCTGTCCCCCGCCCTATACACGCATCCACCAATCCGGCGGTGATACATCGATCCTTGCCTGGTAGGAGTAATGCATTCCTTTTCCAGACATCGTTTGCTTTATGTACACATATATGTATATAATTAAAATGCAATTGTTTTAATTGTAATTTCATTGTAATGCCCTCTGGATTATTTGGTCGTATTTCGATAACCGAATAAGTGAAAAGCCCGGTAGACGTTTTTATTAGGGTATAACACCTCAGCATGGTATGTGGGCGGGACATGGAAAGATTATGTGAAGTTTGCGGTTTGCGGTTCTGGTTCTGATTGGACCAGTTGCTGTGGTAAGTCACACATCTCCACGCATCCAGCACTGCAATGTGATTCCGAGTTTTCTCCATAATGATATAGAATGTGCGGCTATACCCATAACGCCACAAGTTTTTCTGGCCGAAAGCTGTTTGAATCTTCTAGTATTTGCTATACTATTGGCATATATAGGTCAAATGGACTCCAGTTGCTCAGGACTTTGAGGTCCTTCATAGCAGTATATGTAATGAGAAGGGACATTCCAATGTGGATGCCAGTGACCCGGACACCAACGATATCAGGGCCCTGGTCTCTGCTGATACGGATTTCCTATAGTGAACTTCCTTATCTGGATCTGGGTGTTCAACCAGATCCAGAAACGATGGTCCTCGGACAGTCATATCTGGAGAGCCACAGTTGCTTGCACACTGGTCCCAGCCCCTGAAAAATTCTACATGGTCGATAATGCATATGAGTGAGGCGTTATTCGCGGTCATTTCTTAGATAGAAAGTAGAAGGTACCTGACAACGATTGTTGAATATATGAACACGAATTGAGAAATGTAATGAAATCTTTGTAGAAATAGGACACATGAATCACAAGCTTGCGTCTTGCGAAATGTGTTCCTTTTAAAATGCCTAACTGATACAATTCTCATCAATGCCACGTTGCAAGATCCCCTAAACTTTCTCCTGGTGAACTTTTCTCTCGTTCTCCGAAATGGAGAAAAAAATGAGATCTGACAATTTGTGAATTTGTATCTCATCATATACTGGAGTCATTTTGAATCCATTTACATAAACCCTTTACATAAACCATTTACATAAACCATTTACATAAACCCTTTACATAAACCATTTACATAAACCATTTACATAAACCCTTTACATAAACCATTTACATAAACCATTTACATAAACCCTTTACATAAACCATTTACATAAACCCTTTACATAAACCATTTACATAAACCATTTACATAAACCATTTACATAAACCCTTTACATAAACCATTTACATAAACCCTTTACATAAACCATTTACATAAACCCTTTACATAAACCATTTACATAAACCATTTACATAAACCATTTACATAAACCCTTTACATAAACCATTTACATAAACCCTTTACATAAACCATTTACATAAACCATTTACATAAACCCTTTACATAAACCATTTACATAAACCCTTTACATAAACCATTTACATAAACCATTTACATAAACCATTTACATAAACCATTTACATAAACCCTTTACATAAACCATTTACATAAACCATTTACATAAACCCTTTACATAAACCATTTACATAAACCATTTACATAAACCATTTACATAAACCATTTACATAAACCATTTACATAAACCATTTACATAAACCCTTTACATAAACCCTTTACATAAACCATTTACATAAACCCTTTACATAAACCATTTACATAAACCATTTACATAAACCATTTACATAAACCATTTACATAAACCCTTTACATAAACCATTTACATAAACCATTTACATAAACCATTTACATAAACCCTTTACATAAACCCTTTACATAAACCATTTACATAAACCATTTACATAAACCATTTACATAAACCATTTACATAAACCATTTACATAAACCATTTACATAAACCATTTACATAAACCCTTTACATAAACCCTTTACATAAACCATTTACATAAACCCTTTACATAAACCATTTACATAAACCCTTGGGCAGAGGATCATGGGAACATTCAAAGTGGTGGCCATGTGGGAACAGAAAGTCACGTTTCCGTCTTTCTTCTGTGATTTTTTTTTTTTTTTTTTTTTGCTTCATTCGTCTTTTATGTATCATGGTTTGGCAATTCCTTTCTAACCTTCTGTCTATATACTTTTAAGTTCAACAATTGTTACCACGTAGAAAAGGATTTAATTTTCTCCAAACTGAATATGACATATTACAGGGTTAGTGTTAGTTGGTTACATGGACCAATTCCCTAGATCCCAAACAATTTAATGAGAACATGGGCTAGAGGTTATTGATTACCATTATTTGTGTTTTTCCATCGTTGTCCCGTCTATGAATTGAAAGCTGTCTATTGAACTTAAGACAGGATCACGACGTTGTGAAGACATATATTTTTCTGTTCCAGGCATTTGTGGCGGCTGGGTGTTAGACGGATGGTGACTCAGTAAGCGATGTTGAAAGAAGCTGCTGTGTAAGGGTACATGTATATTCATAGCTGAGATTGAGGTACGTCTTTAAATTTCAATTCCAGAAAGCAATCTATGAATTTATTATCTCAGTTCTGAATAGGACAGAAACATCATACTGTCTTGTCACCAGTGAAATTGCTTATCGACGATAGATAATTAATAGTGAAATTGCTTATCGGCGATAGATAATTAATAGTGAAATTGCTTATCGACGATAGATAATTAATAGTGAAATTGCTTATCGGCGATAGATAATTAATAGTGAAATTGCTTATCGGCGATAGATAATTAATAGTGAAATTGCTTATCGACGATAGATAATTAATAGTGAAATTGCTTATCGGCGATGGATAATTAATAGTGAAATTGCTTATCGACGATAGATAATTAATAGTGAAATTGCTTATCGGCGATAGATAATTAATAGTGAAATTGCTTATCGACGATAGATAATTAATAGTGAAATTGCTTATCGACGATAGATATCGACGATAGATAATTAATCGCTATGTGAAGACATATATTTTTCTGTTCCAGGCATTTGTGGCGGCTGGGTGTTAGACGGATGATGACTCAGTAAGCGATGTTGAAAGAAGCTGCTGTGTAAGGGTACATGTATATTCATAGCTGAGATTGAGGTACGTCTTTAAATTTCAATTCCAGAAAGCAATCTATGAATTTATTATCTCAGTTTTGAATAGGACAGAAACATCATACTGTCTTGTCACCAGTGAAATTGCTTATCGACGATAGATAATTAATAGTGAAATTGCTTATCGGCGATAGATAATTAATAGTGAAATTGCTTATCGACGATAGATAATTAATAGTGAAATTGCTTATCGGCGATAGATAATTAATAGTGAAATTGCTTATCGGCGATAGATAATTAATAGTGAAATCGCTTATCGGCGATAGATAATTAATAGTGAAATTGCTTATCGACGATAGATAATTAATAGTGAAATTGCTTATCGGCGATAGATAATTAATAGTGAAATTGCTTATCGACGATATATAATTAATAGTGAAATTGCTTATCGACGATAGATAATTAATAGTGAAATTGCTTATCGACGATAGATAATTTACGCAATGATATGGTTATTTTGGATTTTTTTAATTAAAACGAAAAGTAAACCGCTCATTCTTGACCCCATATTTAATATTGTAATTTTAAAATCGGTGGATTCTAATAGTTCCCAAAAGAATTTGATCTCCAGTTTTATGAAACTAAAGTCTGTCCATTTTAATTAGTCGTGTACTTTGGAGCTTTAAAAAAATCCATAGCTAACTCTGTATAAATTGTCTTTTTTACAGCGTGTAGAACAAACTGAACTCTACAAAATGAATACCATTTCTCCGTGATATCGATAATATATCACCCTTGAAATAACTTTGTAATTCTCCCCATATAAATCTCCGGTACAGTTGTTTCATGTAGCGGGCCTCAATTGCATAGGGAGACGTCATAATATATTCATGATCACTAGCACAAAGGTCACTGATGCCATTTAAAGTAATAACAGGCGGTCCGTGGGAGTGTCGCTTATATGCCGAATGATAAACCGCACACACCTCTATTACCATACACGGCATTGTTGACCTTTGTGCTAGTAAACACGAATACATTATGACGTCTCCCTATGTAATTGAGACCCGAAACAACTGTACTGGAGTTTTATATGGAGAAAATTACAAAGTTATTTTAAACGTGAAATATTATCGATATCACGGAGTAATGGCGGTCATTTTGTAGAGTTCAGTTTGTTCTACACGATGCAAAAAAAGAAAATTTATGCAGAGTTGACTGCTGATTTTTGACAAGCTCCAAAGTAGACGACTAATTAAAATGGACAGACTATAGTGATCTAAATCCACTGTAAAACTGAATATGCTCAAGACGAGGAAAGTTTGGTTTGATAAATGTAGAAAGGAGGTGTTCGGTTTGACCGTAATTTTTTCCTTAGTGTGTTGCGTTTATAAACCGAAAATATAATTTCCTCTCGTTTACTTGAAAAGTTATTTGCTTGAGAGAGAAAATACTGAATTTTCATATTCTCAGTTTTTATCGAGAAGAGATTTGTCAACAAAATATTACGAGTATTAAAAAATAAGCATTTGTTTGTTTTTGCAATTTTTGGCGATATTCTTGAAGGGAATTCCCTTCATATATAAAATATGACACCTTTAACCAAAACGAGTCTTACATATCGAAATGCGATGCATTTGATCCAAAATGATACTGAAAAAATCGTTTTGGTTAAAGGTGTCATATTTTCATAATACTGAAATATGTCCAAACGCTTGTAATGCTCTGAAAGGGTGTCGTTCACCGCCGTTCAGCACATGATTCCTCAAGCTGATAATTGTAACAGCTGCTTGGCCGAATGGTTACAGTGTCGGACTACAGATTAAAATAAAAGCAACACTTTGGTTCGAATCCCCAAATCCCTGAATTTTTTTTTTCATTTCTTCATTTTTTCTCCCATCTTCATTTTGGACTTTAGAAAGTGACGTGAAATAAAAGACAGCGAACCCCTAACGCACATAATCCCTTATTTTATTATAATTCGTGAATAGAATTGCACACAAACAACTCCACACACAGTCAGACCACTTGTTCAGTGTTTGAATATTCTGACGATCCAGCAGAGCAAAAAAAATAATTGTTATACATATATAATTTCTACATGAGGATATTTCGTCTTAGGGGGTTCATACTCCATGTAAGGATCACGAGACAATGCATACAATAGCCAAGTCTGGGGACAACAATATGTCTAGACTTGAGCCTTTTCAGCTGCACAAAGACTCAGACAATAGCTCCCTACATGAAGTATCTACCTCTTAGGGCAGCGGAAAGTTGTAACTATGAATTGAAAAGTTATACGGTTAAACTTGTCTTATATCAAGGCCTTTATTAAGAAAATGACCCTCAACAAGTGGTGACGCTTGCTTTCCCAAGTGATTATGCATGTGTCAATATGTTTGTTTTTTTTGCAGTTTCTTCCTTAATTATTGTTCGCTGAACTTTTGGCAGTGATTTTTCAGTTTTCGAGTAGGTTTATATATTAATATAACTGAATATTGTTCGTAAATATCTGGGTCGTTCATGAAAAAACTAATGGTAACGCTATGAGAATATGAACCAGAATTTCCCATTAGACTGGCCTCGCCTGTCTGCCAAAGAGTTGGAGAATACCTGAGCATAACGTCACAATTTACCGACCGGCTAAGAGCGAGACAATAGAGCAGCAGAGAGCGACTCTGAAGGGAAAAATATCCATCTAAAGCGAACACCTCCTTTGGAAGCCCACATATGTTCTCTGAGAATAAACTATAATACACTCAGTTTTATTAATATTTATTGATATATCTCCAATGATCGATGACCCATTGGACCAATGCAGATATATTTATGAGAAATTCGAACAAGTCTATAAACAAAGAAACATCCGATGAATGATATCCCTCGTATGTAGTAGAGCTCAAGAATGCTTTATGGCTTCTGACATTAATATATCAAAGCATACACAGAAAAAAACCCTTAAAAATTTAAGATATATTCCCCGACTATTACACCAGCGGAATATTCCTCAACATAACTAAGAAATATTCCTTAACATGTCAAGGAATTTCCTTAACATGCTACGGAATATTCTTTATTGAATTTTAAGGAATATTCCGCTGGTGTAATAGTCGGGGAATATTCCTTAAATTTTAAGAATTTTTTTTTCCTAATCCTAATCTATTCACATATCCCGAAGTTCAAGATTTGGTGATCAAATTGAAAATGGCGGCCATACAGTGGTCATCGGAAAATCATAATTTTCAAGCTGCTCGTATAGTTCGAGGCATTATTTGCTCATTGCGCAAATTTATTAAAATCGACAGATATCTATGCATAGCCTAACATCTTATTTCCATTTTAAAGCCGGATATTTGCATGTCCCCAAGATCGAAATGTGATAGTCAAATGAAAAAGGATAGCCCTGTGGGACCATCTGAAAATCCGGCTTTTCAATGTTGCTTGTTTAGATAAAGGCATTATTCTTAGTTGGTTGTGCAAATTTATCACAACTGAAGGCTCTTTCATCATAGCAAAACACCTTCTGCCCATTTGGTTTGATTTAGCACTCCATCGTAGTGGCATACTCAAGTAAAGAAACACAGTACAGATAGCATTATAGTGAGTTGAATGCGACCATAGTAGTAGTAGTAGTAGTTACGGAGATTGGAATTTTACTCCTGATGAAGGATGGGGTCTGGGGGTGCGTGTCTAGGCCACATCCACCACAAAATTGTTGGCAAACAACTGAATTATGATAGAACTTAAGCGATGGTATCTGAAAAATCCCCGAGAAGCACACGGGCAAATCTTCTCCAGAATCTGGTAGGGTGTAGTTTTGAGGGAGGCGGTGGGGGTATTTGTCCGGCTCAGACTAACACACCCAACACGTATCATCAGGCTAAGAGGCATAGTATGTTTATACATTGGCTTATGTATCTGCAAAAACACCTACAAAATTCTTAAGGCGGTTGAGCGGGATCAAGGTGGATCAGCGCACAAAGAACACTCCAGATTGTTTTAAGATTTTCACCATTTTACATGTAAGTCACTGCGATACTGAGTTCAAAGTAATGATTTTTATGGTGACTGGTAATACTAAATGTGTTATTTCCTTAATAACTCACTGGTACACACTATTATGCTGTCTGTCTTCAGGCTTTCAGTTTTTTCTTGTGTGTCCAGTTTTGGGTCATTATTTTTACCGCAAACATGACAAAGAACATGAAATCACTATGCTGAAACAGAAACATTTGTGTTCTGTTAAATACATCAGTCTGTTACCCTGAAAACAGTGGATAATAAGCTGGTATTTAACACAGCTAAGGCATGCAGGGTATAGATGCGGCCTGCAACGCAGGGTATCAGTCTGTATATCTAAAAAAATATCATGGAAAAAAAATAAATGAAACATTCCGAGAAAAAAACACGTTGATTGACGTTTGGAATTCATGACGTCACCGTGATGTCAGTATGATGGCCAGTGAGACATACGTTAGTTACATCGTTTGATAGATCATGACCCAAATACAGGTTGTTGAAGTTTCAGCTCTCTATTCGCCAAGACGAGCCCGATGGTGGAGTCAAATCGCAGTCTCAGACAAAAATACACATTTTGCAGATTCTACCGAAAAAACGGGGTATGGGTAACTTTATGCCGAATTTCGCCACAACATAGCATAGTCATATTTGGTATTGCTGAATGACCTATAGCAGCTGTTAAGTTCTCTGGATGCCTGAAAATAACCTACCCATGGAAATAACCTACCCATGGAAATAACCTACCCATGGAAATAAAGATATCAACGAGATAATCCTAGCGATATATTATATGGATTTGAGCAATTTTAACCTCATTTTAGACGAAATCATCGCGTCATCGAAAATCATCGCGAAATCATGACCTTTTGTCAGGTGTATGCTTGGACCAGTTCATGACCTTCAATTTGGAGCCAAATATGGAGGCGCAATTATATATTTGGTAATTATACATTCACTTTATCAATTCCGTTGAAAGTTTGGTCCAAAAAAAACACACACGAAAAATCGCATTTTTCATCCAAAATACAGCAGCTTTGACCACCAAGACGCGCATTTGCAGAAAATTTTGATCTAGAAACATGCTCAAACCTTTTATCCTCCGACGTAGTTACAAGTGCCCTAGCTCTTGGACTAATAGCGTGACTGAGATACATCATTCTCTAGAGAAAATCATATGGATTAAGAATACTGACAGCAATACGGACTTGATATTTTTGGAACATCATGATGTATTGCCGGCATATTTGAAAACTGTTGGCCGCTTTTTGCAAGCCTACATGTATCTTTTTGTATACTATGATTGTTGTTGTTTTTATTAACTTGGTGCTAGTGCTGTTATATGGAATAGGTCTTTCGATTACGGATGCGGAGATTCTTTAATGGACGACGGTTGAATAATGAATGATGGACTAGACGCTTGTAATGCAAATAGTCTCAAAATGCCCCAAATATAATATGCTATAAAGTCAAAGATTGTCAGTCCTTAAATTTTTGTCGTTTCGGAATAGTGTAGAAAGTTGGTAGGATAGCATAATGACTCCCCAGGTCATGTAGGGTTAGGATAGCATAATGACTCCCCAGACCTTGTAGGGTTAGGATAGCATAATGACTCCCCAGGCCATGTAGGGTTAGGATAGCATAATGACTCCCCAGGCCATGTAGGGTTAGGATAGCATAATGACTCCCCAGGCCTGGTAGGGTTAGGATAGCATAATGACTCCCCAGGTCTTCTAGGGTTAGGATAGCATAATGAATCCCCAGACCTTGTAGGGTTAGGATAGCATAATGACTCCCCAGACCTTGTAGGGTTAGGATAGCATAATGACTCCCCAGGCCTTGTAGGGTTAGGATAGCATAATGACTCCCCAGGCCTGGTAGGGTTAGGATAGCATAATGACTCCCCAGGTCTTGTAGGGTTAGGATAGCATAATGACTCCCCAGACCTTGTAGGGTTAGGATAGCATAATGACTCCCCAGACATTGTAGGGTTAGGATAGCATAATGACTCCCCAGACCTTGTAGGGTTAGGATAGCATAATGACTCCCCAGACCTTGTAGGGTTAGGATAGCATAATGACTCCCCAGACCTTGTAGGGTTAGGATAGCATAATGACTCCCCAGACCTTGTAGGGTTAGGATAGCATAATGACTCCCCAGCCCATGTAGGGTTAGGATAGCATAATGACTCCCCAGGCCTGGTAGGGTTAGGATAGCATAATGACTCCCCAGGCCATGTAGGGTTAGGATAGCATAATGACTCCCCAGGCCTTGTAGGGTTAGGATAGCATAATGACTCCCCAGGCCATGTAGGGTTAGGATAGCATAATGACTCCCCAGGCCATGTAGGGTTAAGATAGCATAATGACTCCCCAGGCCATGTAGGGTTAGGATAGCATAATGACTCCCCAGGCATTGTAGGGTTAGGATAGCATAATGACTCCCCAGGCCTTGTAGGGTTAGGATAGCATAATGACTCCTCAGGCCATGTAGGGTTAGGATAGCATAATGACTCCCCAGGCCTGGTAGGGTTAGGATAGCATAATGACTCCTCAGACCTTGTAGGGTTAGGATAGCATAATGACTCCTCAGGCCATGTAGGGTTAGGATAGCATAATGACTCCCCAGGCCTTGTAGGGTTAGGATAGCATAATGACTCCCCAGGCCTTGTAGGGTTAGGATAGCATAATGACTCCCCAGACCTTGTAGGGTTAGGATAGCATAATGACTCCCCAGGCCATGTAGGGTTAGGATAGCATAATGACTCCCCAGGCCATGTAGGGTTAGGATAGCATAATGACTCCCCAGACCTGGTAGGGTTAGGATAGCATAATGACTCCCCAGACCTGGTAGGGTTAGGATAGCATAATGACTCCCCAGGCCATGTAGGGTTAGGATAGCATAATGACTCCCCAGGCCATGTAGGGTTAGGATAGCATAATGACTCCCCAGACCTTGTAGGGTTAGGATAGCATAATGACTCCCCAGGCCTGGTAGGGTTAGGATAGCATAATGACTCCCCAGGCCATGTAGGGTTAGGATAGCATAATGACTCCCCAGGCCATGTAGGGTTAGGATAGCATAATGACTCCCCAGACCTTGTAGGGTTAGGATAGCATAATGACTCCCCAGGCCATGTAGGGTTAGGATAGCATAATGACTCCCCAGGCCATGTAGGGTTAGGATAGCATAATGACTCCCCAGGCCTTGTAGGGTTAGGATAGCATAATGACTCCCCAGGCCATGTAGGGTTAGGATAGCATAATGACTCCCCAGGCCATGTAGGGTTAAGATAGCATAATGACTCCCCAGGCCATGTAGGGTTAGGATAGCATAATGACTCCCCAGGCATTGTAGGGTTAGGATAGCATAATGACTCCCCAGGCCTTGTAGGGTTAGGATAGCATAATGACTCCTCAGGCCATGTAGGGTTAGGATAGCATAATGACTCCCCAGGCCTGGTAGGGTTAGGATAGCATAATGACTCCTCAGACCTTGTAGGGTTAGGATAGCATAATGACTCCTCAGGCCATGTAGGGTTAGGATAGCATAATGACTCCCCAGGCCTTGTAGGGTTAGGATAGCATAATGACTCCTCAGGCCATGTAGGGTTAGGATAGCATAATGACTCCCAGGCCTTGTGGGTTAGGATAGCATAATGACTCCCAGGCCATGTAGGGTTAGGATAGCATAATGACTCCCAGGCCATGTAGGGTTAGGATAGCATAATGACTCCCAGGCCATGTAGGGTTAGGATAGCATAATGACTCCCCAGGCCATGTAGGGTTAGGATAGCATAATGACTCCCCAGACCTGGTAGGGTTAGGATAGCATAATGACTTGACCTGGTAGGGTTAGGATAGCATAATGACCAGGCCATGTAGGTTAGGATAGCATAATGACTCCCCAGGCCATGTAGGGTTAGGATAGCATAATGACTCCCAAGACCTTGTAGGGTTAGGATAGCATAATGACTCTCCAGGCCATGTAGGGTTAGGATAGCATAATGACTCCCCAGACCTTGTAGGGTTAGGATAGCATAATGACTCCCCAGGCCTGGTAGGGTTAGGATAGCATAATGACTCCCCAGACCTTGTAGGGTTAGGATAGCATAATGACTCCCCAGGCCTTGTAGGGTTAGGATAGCATAATGACTCCCCAGACCTTGTAGGGTTAGGATAGCATAATGACTCCCCAGGCCATGTAGGGTTAGGATAGCATAATGACTCCCCAGGCCATGTAGGGTTAGGATAGCATAATGACTCCCCAGACCTGGTAGGGTTAGGATAGCATAATGACTCCCCAGACCTGGTAGGGTTAGGATAGCATAATGACTCCCCAGGCCATGTAGGGTTAGGATAGCATAATGACTCCCCAGGCCATGTAGGGTTAGGATAGCATAATGACTCCCCAGACCTGGTAGGGTTAGGATAGCATAATGACTCCCCAGACCTGGTAGGGTTAGGATAGCATAATGACTCCCCAGGCCTTGTAGGGTTAGTAGCATAATGATTCCCCAGGCCTTGTAGGGTTAGGATAGCATAATGACCCCCCAGGCCTGGTAGGGTTAGGATAGCATAATGACCCCCAGACCGTGTAGGGTTAGGATACCATAATGATTCCCCAGGCCTTGTAGGGTTAGGATAGCATAATGACTCCCCAGGCCATGTAGGGTTAGGATAGCATAATGACTCCCCAGGCCTGGTAGGGTTAGGATAGCATAATGACTCCCCAGGCCTGGTAGGGTTAGGATAGCATAATCACTCCCCAGGCCTGGTAGGGTTAGGATACCATAATGACTCCCCAGGCCTTGTAGGGTTAGGCAACATGTTGTGTCTTTGTTATATCTAGCAGAGAAAAATTAAGGCTGAGACTGATTCTCGTATGAAATATTGTTTGTTTATATTGTACGAACTGCTCTGGGTTTCAACCTTGCTCGACCGCTAATTAATCGTTACATCCAATTCTACAGATTTACTCAAACTTTACGCACTTATTTGTTCATGCTATCTCACATTGTATTGTATCTAAGGCTACGACATGATATTACAATGGGTCACTAATAATTAATTTATCTGCGGTAAACTTGTTGGCTCGAGAAAACTCCTATTTCAAACAAAACAACTATGCGGTTATTGTGCCGTGCTATGAAAGGTACACGTTATGCCAATATAAAATACCAGATTATGGATATCGAATGAAACGAATCCACTAAGCACTGAGGTCATGCTCTGGAATGTGATGACATTCCTTTAGAAAATAAGATTTCAAGCCACAAATGTGTTCCTTCTAGTAAACCAATTTGAACATTTATCACTACTAT
Source organism: Hanleya hanleyi (assembly GCA_036873755.1). Classification (NCBI taxonomy): domain Eukaryota; kingdom Metazoa; phylum Mollusca; class Polyplacophora; order Lepidopleurida; family Hanleyidae; genus Hanleya; species Hanleya hanleyi. The sequence continues at coordinate 22,614 of JAVTVY010026278.1, read as the reverse complement.
CCAATTACGAAAGCCTCCTAATGAGAGTGCACAATATATATGGCAAAATAACCATGGTGATGAACATGGCAGAGCAACTTCCAACTGATATCACTTGAGATTAAATGGGAACAACCGGATTAGAGCATCGCCTTATTGGCCGTCTTAGTTCATTAATAGTGTCGGTGATATTTTTATGTCAGAAACCATAAATAATTCTTTAGCTCTACTATGTCCAAGATATATCATCATTCATGGGATGTTTCTTGGTTTATAGAGCTGATTAAATTTTTCATTAATAATATTGGTATTCCATTGTGCACTAATTGTGCACCCTTTTGGTTGACCGAATATTTCAAAGCCCGTTCCTTCTCATTCACCAAACGCGAAATTTATTATCTTCTCGCTGTACATAATCCCTATATGAAGACGCAGCTTAGGATATATAATCCACCTCCACTGAATTTAAAAGAAACTATAGAAAACCCTAAGTAGTATAGTCTAAGCATTAATTGTTCCCCGGGTAAAATTTGAGGTGGAACTTGATCACGTGACGATCATGTGATCGTTGGGGGAAAATCGCCTCCAACACAGAAGAGTTCCAATCTAGGCGGGAGTAACTCTGGGTGACTATAGTTCCGGCAAAGGGCCCCTGGGCATGTATTCTTCCGCGGTGATGCGGTCTGGCGGTGATGCGGTCACGGGAAAAAGCTTCCGCGGAGAAAAAGTAGTCCCCAGACTTCAAATACGCTGCATGGTCCGATTGGGTCGAGTGAGGTATCAAAGTGAAGCATTCGTGAAGGGGCATCCAGTCATGGGTGGCTGTATGTAAAATTAGGATTTTTTCCCGAAACTATAAAAAGCGGAACACGGACTTTACCCCTAAAATAGGGGAAAACACCTATCAACCCTAGCCATAAGGGCTAATATCGGTCCCCAGGCTTATTGGGGCCTGCCTATCAAGTCAATGGGGTGGGTGCATGTAAAATTAGGACTTTTCCCCGAAAATATAAAAAGCGGAACACGGACTTTACCCCTAAAATAGGGGAAAACCCCTATCAACCCTAGCCAAAAGGGCTAATATCGGTCCCCGGGCTTATTGGCACCTACCTATCAAGTCAATGGGATGGGTGCATGTAAAATTAGGATTTGTCCCCGAAACTATAAAAAGCGGAATACGGACTTTACCCCTAAAATAGGGGAAAACCCCTATCACCTCTAGCCAAAAGGGCTAATATCGATCCCCGGGCTTATCGGGGTCTGCCTATCAAGTCAATGGGGTGGGTGCATGTAAAATTAGGATTTTTTTCCCGAAAATATAAAAAGCGGAACTCGGACTTGTACAATATAGAATATAAGGCAAAAATCACCGAGGTCTGTATACATGTATAGGCTCATACTGGCTATATGGGGGGAGGGGTGGTCAAATTTTTTTGTGGGCTTTACTATGGGTTGTGGGGTGTCGATTTTCTCGTCTCGCCGAGAAAAAGACAATGGGAGGGGTCCCGGAGCGAATCGGTGAAATTTTTGAGAAAAGTCACCGAGGTCTGTATATAGGCTCATACTGGCTATATGGGGGGGAGGGGTGGTCAATTTTTTTGTGGACTTTACTATGGCTTGTGGGGTCTCGTTTTTCTCGTCTCGCCGAGAAAATGACAATGGGAAGGGTCCCGGAGCGAATCGGTGAAATTTTTGGGAAAAGTCACCGAGGTCTGTATATAGGCTCATACTGGCTATATGGGGGGAGGGGTGGTCAATTTTTTTTGTGGGCTTTACTATGGCTTGTGGGGTCTTCTTTTTCTCGTCTCGCCAAGAAAATGACAATGGGAGGGGTCCCGGAGCGAATCGGTGAAATTTTTGGGAAAAGTACCGGGTAGGCCTGTATATAGGCCTGTAGGCTGGCTATATGGGGGTATAGGTTCAACCTGGGAAATTCACACACGTTCATTGTGATATGGGTTGCTTGGATTTGTTTTTCACGTCTCGTCAATTAGAACACGATGGGAAGGGTCTCGGAGCGCAACGGTGAAATTTTTGGAAAAGTACCATATAGTCCATATAGTCCCATACTGGCTATATGGGGGGTATAGATTCAACCTGGGAAATTCACACACGTTCATTGTGATATGGGCTGTTTGGATTTGTTTTTCACGTCTCGTCATTTAGAACACGATGGGAAGGGTTTCGGAGCGAAACGGTGAAATTTTTGGAAAAAGTTGACCGAGGCCTGGGTAGGCTCATATAGCCCCATACAGGCTATCGGGGTATAGGCCCATACTGGGTGGACGTTTTGGGGTCTAGGTGAGCCCCTATAGTTCGTCCGTTTTCAATATTCTGCGCATGCGCAGTCTCGCCGTAGTATAGAAAGCAGGCATTTTGGGGGGTATGTGGGTGTGTGTTTGGGGTAGAGATGGACCGCTATGGGTCCGAATGGGTCGCCGAAGGTGTCAAAGTGAAGCCTGTGTGGGGTAGAGTCAGAATGGCGTGGTTTTAAATGCAAGTCGCATCAATCTGCGCATGCGCAGTTGGTTGTAGTAAGTAAAGTGGCCATTTTGGAGCAGTGCAGGAAGGTATTTGGTGTCGAGATGGACCATCCTTGATCCGAATGCGTCCTGGGAGGTGTCATTTTGTAGCTCTCGGGGTGTACATCCCGATTTGAGGGATGTTCACGTCATCTGTGACGTTATTGGTGACGTCATCAGTACGAGTAGTAGCCAAAGTGAACATTTTGGGGCAGTGAAGGAAGGTATTTGGGTAGAAATGGACCACTATTGGTCCGAATGCGTTCTGGGAGGTGTCATCTTGTAGCTTTCGGGGTGTACATCCCGATTTGAGGGATGTTCGCGTCATCTGTGACGTCATCGGTGACGTCATCAGTAGGAGTAGTAGCGAAAGTGTACATTTTGGGGCAGTGAAGGAAGGTATTTGGGGTAGAGAGGGACCATCCTTGATCCGCCTGCGTCCTGTGGGGTGTGCATTATACTGATATCTTTGCTGTATTATACCATATCTGTCTCGCATCATACCAAATATGTGCTGTATTATACCATATCTGTCCACTGTTATACAATATCTGCCCTGTATTATACCAAATCTGTCCTGTATTGTGTCATATTTGTCCTGTATTATACAATATATGTTCTGTATTATACCAATTCTGTGCTGTATTATACAGTATCTGTCCTGTATTATATCAAATCTGTGCTGTATTATACCATATCTGTCCTGTATTGTATCATATATGTCCTGTATTAAACAATATATATTCTGTATTATACAATCGCATAGCGGAAGATTCCGTAATTTGGTCACGAAAAACGTAACATTGGTCACCCTCTCCACGAACCATTGGGTGTTGGAGCGTTGTTGTTGAGCCCATTCCAAGGGATCCACGGTGTCCAGTTTCTCCAGCATCGTCTCTAGCGAGGTCCGGTTAATGATGGTAAACGGTTGGTCAAATACCCGGATGTTACTGCTCGGGTAGAAGTATCTGACTTGATCTGTCTCCTTATGCTGCAGCACATAACCAAACGCCAGATTTAATTTGAATGACGTAGCTTGGTCACTGAAGATGGCTTCCATGTAGCTGCGTAGACGGGCGAGATCGGTCAGTCGGAAATTGTAGATATCTTGAATAGGGCGATGACGGTGGAAACCATGCCGTATCATGGGCCAATGGCGCCGATAGATGTCACTCACTGGATGGGCGTCCTGTAACAGATCGCTAGGAACATCCACTGCATCTTCCAGAAAATGTTCGATGTCGTCAGGCGTATGACTCGAAACCGTAACGCTGGGGTCCGGCTGGATATCCAGGCCCTCCTGGACTGTGGGTATAGGGGGGCTCTTCGTCATCGCATCACCAGTGGCGTTCGTCTCCCCGGGTTCATCTTCACTGGGTCTGACCTTCCGCAGCTCCTCTTTAGTGGAAAGTTGTCGCCCAAACCGTAGAGACGGGGCATGAATCAAACGTTGGTGCTGTCTTAACCAACTGGGTCGTTTCAAGAGTCGACCACAATCGTTACATTGCACCGTCGCACCCTCGTGGAGTGCCCTCTCATGGCGCAGTAAATTATCCTCCCGATTGAATGACCGTGCGCAGATTATACAAGTATACTATGCATCGTTGTGGGTGGAGGCCTCGTGACGTCGTAAACTTTCTATAAGAGTAAACTACTTCTGGCAAGTTGTGCAAGTGAACATCTTGGTGGTTGACAGAGTGTCGGATGAAACGACCAGGCCGCTATCCTCGTGGAGTGCCCTCTCATGGCGCAGTAAATTATCCTCCCGATTGAATGACCGTGCGCAGGTTATACAAGTATACCGTGCATCGTTGTGGATGGAGGACTCGTGTCGTCGCAAATCTTCTGGGCGAGTAAACAGCTTCTGCCAAGTTGTGCAAGAGAACATATCGGCTGTGGATCTGGAAATGATGAATGCCGTAAAAATTGCCACTTTTATACGTTTTTCCGTCACAGTCGTGTCTTTTCGGCAACCTCCGTGTCTCTTCGGTCACCTCCGTGTCTTTTCGGTGACGTCCGTGACTCTTCGGGCACCTCCGTGTCTCTTCGGTAACCTCCGTGACATCTTCGGTCACCCCCGTGTCTCTTCGGTGACCTCCGTGACATCTTCGGTAACCTCCGTGTCTCTCCGGGCACCGCCGTGACATCTTCGGCCACCTCCGTGTCTCTTCTGTCACCTCCGTAACTACCCGGCTGTTCCCGTGTATACCCGGATGGATCTCCGTGTCTCTTCGGTGACCTCCGTGACATCTTCGGTAGCCTCCGTGTCTTTTCGGCAACCTCCGTGTCTCTTCGGTCACCTCCGTGTCTTTTCGGTGACGTCCGTGACTCTTCGGGCACCTCCGTGTCTCTTCGGTAACCTCCGTGACATCTTCGGTCACCTCCGTGTCTCTTCGGTGACCTCCGTGAGATCTTCGGTAACCTACGTGTCTCTTCGGGCACCTCCGTGACATCTTCGGTCACCTCCGTGTCTCTTCGGTCACCTCCGTAACTATCCGGCTGTTCAGGTGTAAACCTCGATGTACCCGTATGGAACACACAGCTAAAGGACCCGGATAGAAGTACCCGGACGTAGGCGCGGACGTCATTGACAAGAGCCTGGATGTACAAGTATCCGGATGTACCCGGATGTAAAAGTGCCCGGATGTTTACGAATGTTCCACCATTCTGGACTTCTATCAGGTCCATGTCCAGAAGCTCTCATGTCCTGCATGTGAATAGTCATATTGTGTGTGTATGCATGTGTGTATGCATCTGTGTGTGTGTGTGCGTGTATGTGCATGTGTGTGTGTACGTGAATGTATGCGTGTGTGTATGCGTGCGTGCGTGTATGCAAGTGTGTGTATGCGAGCGTGTGTGTGTATGCAAATGTGTGTATGCGTCTGTGTTTGTGTGTGTTTGTATGTATGTATGCATGTGTGTGTATGTGTACATTGCGTCTGTGTGTATGCGTCTGTGTGTATGCGTGTGTGTGTGTATGTGTCTGTGTATGTGTGTGTGCGTGTGTGTATGAGTGTGTGTGTGTTTGTGTATGCATGTGTGCATGCGTCTGTGTGTGTATGTGTGTGTGCGTGTGTATCTGTGTGTGTACGTGTGCGTATGCGTATATGTGTGCGGGTGTGTGTGTGTACGCGTGTCTGTGTGCGTGTGTGTGTGTGTGTGCTTGTGTGTGTAGGCGTGGGTGTGTGCGTGCATGTGTATGTGTATGTATGCCTCTGTGTGTGTGTATGTGTGTGCTTGCGAGTGTGTTTACGCGTGGGTGTGTATGCGTGTGTGTGTGCGTGTGTGCGCGTGTGTATGAGTCTGTATGTGTGTATGCGTGTATGCGTCTGTGTGTATGCGTGTGTGTGTGTGTGTATGCAACCACCACCATCACCACTACCACCACCACACACCACCACCACCACACACCACCACTACCACCACCACCAACGGGCGTTGACGCCAGTCAACGCCACCACCACCACCACCACCACCACCACACACCACCACACCACCACACCACCACCACGACCACCACCACTGGGCACACGTACCTGGTGCACCCTGTACCCTATAGCCCGTATGGCATAGGGTACACCAGGGTGTGGGTGCGATCGGAGCTCTTGGAGCTCAAAGCGTGTGGAGCTCAGAGCTCGGAAGTGACATTTGCATATGACCTCTGTGAGGTCACTTCCGCTTCCGTTCACGTGACCCGAACTGACCTTTGACCCCTACGCGCGCTAACAAAACCGGATAAAAATTGCGCAGGGGTCAAAGGTCAGTTCGGGCTATAGGGTACAGGGTGCACCAGGTACGTGTGCCCAGTGGTGGTGGTCGTGGTGGTGTGGTGGTGTGGTGGTGTGTGGTGGTGGTGGTGGTGGTGGTGGTGGCGTTGACGGGCGTCAACGCCCGGTGGTGGTGGTGGTAGTGGTGGTGTGTGGTGGTGTGTGGTGGTGGTGGTGGTGTGTGGTGGTGTGTGGTGATGGTAGTGGTAGTGGTGATGGTGGTGGTGGTGGTGGTTGCATACACACACACACACGCATACACACAGACGCATACACGCATACACACATACACACAGACGCAATGCACACATACACACAGACTCATACACACGCGCACACACGCACACACACACGCATACACACCCACGCGTAAACACACTCGCAAGCACACACATACACACACACAGAGGCATACATACACATACCCATGCACGCACACACACACACACACACGCCTACACACACAAGCACACACACACACACGCACACAGACACGTGTACACACACACGCACACAGACGCATACACACAGACGCATACACACATACACGCATACGCACATGCACGCATACGTACACACACAGATACACACGCACACACACACACAGACGCATGCACACATGCACACACACACACACACACACTCATACACACACGCACACACACATACACAGACACATACACACACACACGCATACACACAGACGCATACACACAGACGCAATGTACACATACACACACATGCATACATACATACAAACACACACACATACACACATTTGCATACACACACACGCTCGCATACACCCACTTGCATACACGCACGCACGCATACACACACGCATACACACACGCATACACACACACACACACGCACACACAGACGCATGCACACATGCATACACAGACACACACACACACATACACACAGACACACACGCATAGACACAGGCGCATACACACACATACACGCTGCACACACACATACACACACACGCGTACACGCAAGCATACACACGCACACAAACCCACACATCCATACACACACGCATAGATTCACGTACACACACACGCACATACACGCACACACACAAACAGACGCATACACACATGCATACACACACAATATGACTATTCACATGCAGGACATGAGAGCTTCTGGACATGGACCTGATAGAAGTCCAGAATGGTGGAACATTCGTAAACATCCGGGCACTTTTACATCCGGGTACATCCGGATACTTGTACATCCAGGCTCTTGTCAATGACGTCCGCGCCTACGTCCGGGTACTTCTATCCGGGTCCTTTAGCTGTGTGTTCCATACGGGTACATCGAGGTTTACACCTGAACAGCCGGATAGTTACGGAGGTGACCGAAGAGACACGGAGGTGACCGAAGATGTCACGGAGGTGCCCGAAGAGACACGTAGGTTACCGAAGATGTCACGGAGGTGACCGAAGAGACACGGAGGTGACCGAAGATGTCACGGAGGTTACCGAAGAGACACGGAGGTGCCCGAAGAGTCACGGACGTCATCGAAAAGACACGGAGCTGACCGAAGAGACACGGAGGTTGCCGAAAAGACACGGAGGTTACCGAAGATGTCACGGAGGTCACCGAAGAGACACGGAGATCCATCCGAGTTTACACGGGAACAGCCGGGTAGTTACGGAGGTGACCGAAGAGACACGGAGGTGACCGAAGATGTCACGGTGGTGCCCGGAGAGACACGGAGGTTACCGAAGATGTCACGGAGGTTACCGAAGAGACACGGAGGTGCCCGAAGAGTCACGGACGTCACCGAAAAGACACGGAGGTGACCAAAGAGACACGGAGGTTGCCGAAAAGACACGACTGTCACGGAAAAACGTATAAAAGTGGCAATTTTTACGGCATTCATCATTTCCAGATCCACAGCCGATATGTTCTCTTGCACAACTTGCCAGAAGCTGTTTACTCGCCCAGAAGATTTGCGACGACACGAGTCCTCCATCCACAACGATGCACGGTATACTTGTATAATCTGCGCACGGTCATTCAATCGGGAGGATAATTTACTGCGCCATGAGAGGGCACTCCACGAGGGTGCGACAGTACAATGTAACGATTGTGGTCGACTCTTCAAACGACCCAGTTGGTTAAGACAGCACCAACGTTTGATTCATGCCCCGTCTCTACGGTTTGGACGACAACTTTCCACTAAAGAGGAGCTGCGGAAGGTCAGACCCGGTGAAGATGAACCCGGGGAGACGAACGCCACTGGTGATGCGGTGACGAAGAGCCCGCCTATACCCACAGTCCAGGAGGGCCTGGATATCCAGCCGGACCCCAGCGTTACGGTTTCGAGTCATACGCCTGACGACATCGAACATTTTCTGGAAGATGCAGTGGATGTTCCTAGCGATCTGTTACAGGACGCCCATCCAGTGAGTGACATCTATCGGCGCCATTGGCCCATGATACGGCATGGTTTCCACCGTCATCGCTCTATTCAAGATATCTACAATTTCCGACTGACCGATCTCGCCCGTCTACGCAGCTACATGGAAGCCATCTTCAATGACCAAGCTACGTCATTCAAATTAAATCTGGCGTTTGGTTATGTGCTGCAGCATAAGGAGACAGATCAAGTCAGATACTTCTACCCGAGCAGTAACATCCGGGTATTTGACCAACCGTTTACCATCATTAACCGGACCTCGCTAGAGACGATGCTGGAGAAACTGGACACCGTGGATCCCTTGGAATGGGCCCAACAACAACGCCCCAACACCCAATGGTTCGTGGAGAGGGTGACCAATGTTACGTTTTTCGTGACCAAATTACGGAATCTTCCCATCGGATGAATGCATTCACTCGTGCACTGATGAATACCATATCATGCCGTACATACTCTATATGTCTAGATGCTAATCGTTGACTTGAGCTCAGTAAACACTTGTACCTAATGTGACGGTGCGTTAAATAATAAAACATGGTGTTTGATATTTCAATTTGTTTTGCTGTGAACATACTAAACATACCCAGGGCGGCTCCCCCAGCCTGGGTATGATGTAACATTGGGGATAATAAACTGTATGAACATTGCTGAACTTGTTGTTATTCATGACAACCGCTATGCGATTGTATAATACAGAATATATATTGTTCAATACAGGACATATATGATACAATACAGGACAGATACTGTATAATACAGCACATAATTGGTATAATACAGAACATATATTGTATAATACAGGACAAATATGACACAATACAGGACAGATTTGGTATAATACAGGGCAGATATTGTATAACAGTGGACAGATATGGTATAATACAGCACATATTTGGTATGATGCGAGACAGATATGGTATAATACAGCAAAGATATCAGTATAATGCACACCCCACAGGACGCAGGCGGATCAAGGATGGTCCCTCTCTACCCCAAATACCTTCCTTCACTGCCCCAAAATGTACACTTTCGCTACTACTCCTACTGATGACGTCACCGATGACGTCACAGATGACGCGAACATCCCTCAAATCGGGATGTATACCCCGAAAGCTACAAGATCACACCTCCCAGAACGTATTCGGACCAATAGTGGTCCATTTCTACCCAAATACCTTCCTTCACTGCCCCAAAATGTTCACTTTGGCTACTACTCGTACTGATGACGTCACCAATAACGTCACAGATGACGTGAACATCCCTCAAATCGGGATGTACACCCCGAGAGCTACAAAATGACACCTCCCAGGACGCATTCGGACCAAGGATGGTCCATCTCGACACCAAATACCTTCCTGCACTGCTCCAAAATGGCCACTTTACTTACTACAACCAACTGCGCATGCGCAGTTTGACGCGACTTGCATTTAAAAACACGCCATTCTGACTCTACCCCAACCAGGCTTTACTTTGACACCTTCGATGACCCATTCGGACCCATAGCGGTCCATCTCTACCCCAAACACACACCCACATACCCCCCAAAATGCCTGCTTTCTATACTACGGCCAGACTGCGCATGCGCAGAATATTGAAAACGGACGAACTATTAGACCAGTCGGATGCTCCTCCACGAGAGCTTCAAAATAAGACCTCACACGACACCATAGGATCATTAGGGGCTCACCTAGATCCCAAAACGTCCACCCCGTATGGACCTATACACCCATAGCCATGCAGTATAGGCCTATGGGCCTACCCAGGCCTCGGTGACTTTTTCCAAAAATTTCACCGTTTCGCTCCGAGACCCTTCCCATCGTGTTCTAAATGACGAGACGTGAAAAACAAATCCAAACAGCCCATATCACAATGAACGTATGTGAATTTCTCAGGTTGAACCTATACCCCCATGGCCAGCCTATGGGACTATATGGGCTATATGGTACTTTTCTCAAAATTTCACCGATTCGCTTCGGGACCCTTCCCATCGTGTTCTAAATGACGAGACGTGAAAAACAAATCCAAGCAACCCATATCACAATGAACGTGTGTGAATTTCCCAGGTTGAACCTATACCCCCATATAGCCAGCCTACAGGCCTATATACAGGCCTACCCGGTACTTTTCCCAAAAATTTCACCGATTCGCTCCGGGACCCCTCCCATTGTGTTTTTCTCGGCGAGACGAGAAAAACGAGACCCCACAAGCCATAGTAAAGCCCACAACAAAAAATTTACCACCCCTCCCCCCATATAGCCAGTATGAGCCTATATACAGACCTCGGTGACTTTTCCCCAAAATTTCACCGATTCGCTCCGGGACCCTTCCCATTGTCATTTTCTTGGCGAGACGAGAAAAACGAGACCCCACAAGCCATAATAAAGCCCACAAAAAAATTTGACCACCTCTCCCCCCATATAGCCAGTATGAGCCTATATACAGACCTCGGTGACTTTTCCCAAAAATTTCACCGATTCGCTCCGGGACCCCTCCCATTGTCTTTTTCTCGGCGAGACGAGAAAAACGAGACCCCACAACCCATAGTAAAGCCCACAAAAAAAATTGATCGTAATTGATTGTAACAGATCGCTAGGAACATCCACTGCATCTTCCAGAAAATGTTCGATGTCGTCAGGCGTATGACTCGAAACCGTAACGCTGGGGTCCGGCTGGATATCCAGGCCCTCCTGGACTGTGGATATAGGCGGGCTCTTCGTCACCGCATCACCAGTGGCGTTCGTCTCCCCGGGTTCATCTTCACTGGGTCTGACCTTCTGCAGCTCCTCTTTAGTGGAAAGTTGTCGTCCAAACCGTAGAGACGGGGCATGAATCAAACGTTGGTGCTGTCTTAACCAACTGGGTCGTTTGAAGAGTCGACCACAATCGTTACATTGTACCGTCGCACCCTCGTGGAGTGCCCTCTCATGGCGCAGTAAATTATCCTCCCGATTGAATGACCGTGCGCAGATTATACAAGTATACCGTGCATCGTTGTGGGTGGAGGCCTCGTGACGTCGTAAACTTTCTATAAGAGTAAACTGCTTCTGGCAAGTTATGCAAGTGAACATCTTGGTGGTTGACAGAGTGTCGGATGAAACGACCAGGCCGCTATCCTCGTGGAGTGCCCTCTCATGGCGCAGTAAATTATCCTCCCGATTGAATGACCGTGCGCAGGTTATACAAGTATACCGTGCATCGTTGTAGTCACCCAGAGTTACCTCCCCCGTAGATTGGAACTCTTCTGTGTTGAAGGTAGTTTTCCTCCCCAACGATCACATGATCGTCACGTGATCAAGTTCCGCCTCAAATTTTACTCGGGGAACAATTAATGAGGTCAATGTGAGGTTAAATGCCGTTTATATACTACTTGAGATACTGGACGACGGTTTATATATACAGATACATCGAACCATCACACCCAAAAAGAAGAACGCTACAGTAATATTACGCAGGGTTCTTCGTGTACCCTAAATCCCTTCCACCGCTATCCACTGCATTCGTCACTATCGGCCAAGCTCATATTCGTTGAATGTTTGCACCAAGCTGTGAAACAACAAAACATGTTCTTTCATAATTTTTCGTTGCTAACAGACAGGATAATTTTCAGGTAAACGACAATTGAAATATATTATACGAGAAAAATAAGCGAATCTCAAGCGTGATTCGTTTTGCCCATTTATTTTCTTGGGCAACTTCTGCATGGAGACTCCGATAAGTAAATATTCTGCTGACTGAAGCACACCCGGTTTGCTTTCATAGATATTATCTCAGTCAATGCCGGTCTCAGTTTCTAATTTTACCGTATCCGGAGGGAATACTAAGAGTTTTTATTCTGGAGATTCATAATCTACAATATTGCGAAAATTGGCTTTTATTGATACATTGCAAGAATATTGTTGGAAAGTGAGCGGTGGTAAAAAAAACTGGCAACATGAAATGCCAATATGTCTGAACAGCGACAATCTCCAAAACCAATTACATCATACGCAGCGGGTCCGACTTTGACGAATCCATACTTGAATTGGTGGGAACAACATCAAACTTCCTGGAAAACAATTATCACTCTCTGAAATTTCCCTTCCATCTTTGAAATTGAGGTTTCCTGTATCGCATGTAATGAAAGATGCATCATACTCCTTTGTTATGTTGTTTGCAGTTTACACCAGCTTCAATTAAACGCAACATTAAAGGGGTTGAAGCCGAGTTGTATAGATAGTAGATTCCGACACACCACGTAATAAAGGGTTTAGTCGAGCAAATCGCCAATGGAACATTGAAATCAAGGCTACATAAAGCCATTGATTAAAATGTGAAAGAAACAGATGGAAGGTTCACAAAAAATGTAAAATGTTTACATCACAATTTGTATTTGTTTCGTCATCCGCGAAAGTGTCTAATTATATTTGAATTCTTTTAAGAAAGGAACTAATTATTTGTTTGACAGCTTTTTCCTCGATCCCATGAATGAACAGCTTTCATTTTGCATCTTTCAGTTCGCTTGAGATAAAACTTCATTTCTCTTTCTGCTTCTGATGAATCTCATTTGGTATGATAACAAGATGAGACATTTATATACAGGAAATACCGTTCCTATCCCAGACAAAGACTATTATATCATCAATTTATCACAGGGGAAACGACGACAAGTTTGCTCTAATTTAATCGCCTATCAATTTATGACATTGATAATATATTTTAGTTTCACAAATATCCAGATAGTATAACCCAAGATGCTAAGACTTGCCAAATTACAAGCGTCTGGTCCGTCATTCATAATTCAGCCGTCGTCCATTAGAGAATATCCGCGTCCATAATCCAAAGACCTATTCCATATTTCATATGACAGTATTAGCACCAAATTCAAAAAGACAATCATAGTATACATAAACATAGGCTTGTTTCCTGCAAGAGAGAAGCGGTCAACAGTTTTCAATGATGCCGGCAAGACATCATGATGTTCCAAAAATATCAAATCCGTATCGCTGACCAGTATTCTTAATCCATAATATTCGTTGTAAAGTCGTCATCTAAAGAATGATGTATCTCAGTCACGCTTTGATTGTGACTGTTCATATGAGTACCATGAGGATCTTAAAGTCCATGGGTTCATATGGCCCCTAGCCCCGGGTTCAGCGGAATTAGACACAAGTTACGAAACGTAACGCCATAGATCATGCACGCTATCGTATTTTGCTATCAGCATGCGATATGTATCGCCAAATTTGAGAAACTTTGAGTGGAGGCGCTTGGTGGTGTAGCCCTGTTTTATAAGTTTCTGCAACAATGTTTTGTGACGTTGATTAAAATCGTCACATTTAACACAGGACCTAGCAAATGCTACTAGGTGGGATTTGTATACGCCATATGCAGGTCCCACTGGAATATTACTGTCCAGAAAGGGATAGTTTACGATGTCGAAATTTTAATCATCTCTTTTGCCTTACAATCGACGAGAGAGAAGGCCCGCTTCATTTTTATAGAGATATAGGTCTAAATACGATGTGCCTGTAGGGTTATCGGTAGTTTCCTTCAAATCCAGTGAAGGTGGATATATATCCTTCACTGCCTCATTTATATAGCGATTATCCACATCGAGAAGATCGTCTATATAGCGTTTGGTGAATGAGAAGGAACGGGCTTTGAATGGATCGGTTTTTGAAAGCGCCTGCATATAGTCATATTCATAAGATAACAGATATAGGTCAGCCAATAGGGGCGCACAATTAGTACCCATTGGAATACCTATATGCTGTTGATATATTGTGTTGCCAAATTTCACATAGATATTTTTAATGAGAAATTCAAGCAACTCTATAAACAAAGATATCTCTTGTATGTAGTAGAGCTAAAGAATGCTTTATGGCTTCCGACATTAATATATCTACGATCAGTTTTCTTGAACACAGATACTATTAATGAACTTAGACGGTCAATAAGGTTCTGATGAGGGATTGTGGTATAGAGATTCGAGAAATCCCATGTGGATACATGTCTATACGGTATGTGATCTTTAGCATCAAGGTCTTCCGTAAGACATTTTGAGTTTTTCAATATCCACATACATTCAACGCCAGAGTTTTTTAGAAATAGTGGCGCAATACCTTTCCCAAAATGCTTTTACCTCCTGAAGGGCCCTCGTCAACAGGGTTGAAAGAAGCTTGGTGGTGCAGCTTCTAGAACCATCTATGAATCTAGCTTTGTATGGTGATTTGTGCATTTTGGGAGTCCAGTATACTTTTGGTATATCGTTATGTTTGGTTGGAAGACAAAACCTCTTTCCTTGAGAAACGTTTTGTGATTGTTAAATAAATCTTCCAGAGTAAATACAGTTTGAGAGTAAGTAGACGTATTTGATGACGATATGTTTACACTCAATTCTTCAACCAGCACCATGTAATAGTAATATTTACATATGAATATTATATTATTTGGAGCTTTGTCTGCTGGGACTATGACGAATTTACTCTGGAGATTTGCTAGAACTTCTTGCGAAATGGGGCTTCTCAGTACTTGTTTTTCTTGGGAGAGGGTACTTCTGTCAATATGGTGGATTGTTTCAACGACCTTGCTCTTGGTGAGGTCCAGCCAATCGTCGAGTATTGTAGGTTCATCTTTTTCTCGCTTAGACCAATCAATAACGTACTGTTCTTTTTCTCGCTATAGACCAATCAATAACGTACTGTTCCAAAGCAGACAGGACTATCTTCTGGTCGGCCTTCACATTTATATTTCTCGGCTCTCTATATTTAGGTCCCTTCATCAGGAGTAATCTTAGGTCCTTATCACTCACCACATCAAGGTCACCAGTCACAACATGTTTGCATTGTGTATAGATAAAGTTCGACGATTCACAATCACAACTCTAGCCCCCTGACGTGTATAAGTTCGAGTCAAACTCCTTGACAGCATTAGGGTAATTGAATATTTTGGTGGCTATAGATTTAGTATACTTATATGAAATGCAAGGAGGTTCTGTGAACTTGGTACAGTATTGCGTACCTCTGGATCATTCAGGATTCGAGGTAAATTAATAATGTCCAGTCCTTTATCTAAGTAGTTGAGTTTCAAGAAAAACCGATCTTGGGATGTTTCGCTTATGTTCACTGGACGATACAACCGAAAATACGCGATATCTTGACATACTTCAGAGATGTTGGGTGGTATTATATTTCCTGAGGACGCAGATTGTTGTATATCTCTAGCTACATGATTTAAAGCTCTCAGAGGTAACGCATACATAACTGTACGTAAGCTATGTGTACTATTGGGTGTGTTAGGTGTGTAACTAAGTAATTTAAAGTGATATGATCGTGAATCATCGCACTATTAAACTTTCTCCAACCATGGCTGTGATGTCTCCGTTGATGGGGTTTAAATAGCTGGGTAATATTGGATATATTTGAACGGCGGTTTGTAACATTGCCGAACCCACTGACATTATCATTTAACCCATACAGAAAAACTGACTCAAGTTCTAGCATCCAGAATAGTTCCCGCTCTCGGATTTTTCTCTCAAATCCAAAGGGGGAATCCTTGGTAGATGGATAGACGACGTCTATGATCTGAATACTAAAGTTGTCCCAGCCATGGTCGGGTCCAGAAAAATGCTTATCTATAAGCAATTGCTTTTTCCTAACGGATTTTCTGTGACCATTCACCCTAAGATGGAGTCTTTGGGTGGTCTTGCCAACATACTGTTGACCACACTTCTTACAGGAAACTAAATAAATACAGTTTGTAGTAGAACAACTAAGATCAACATACGAGTTTACAGAATATGAGTTACCAGTTAACGCGGAACTAAATGGAGCTGAAGTATTAAAGATTGGACACGTGAGACATCCACGGCGTCCACATATAGAAATCTTGAAATTATTACATGTAGAATCTGTAGTAACATACAGATCTGTAGTATTCATCGATGGTTTATTTCACAGTTTTTCAATGCTAATGGTTGTTTGCAAAATAGTCTTCAACATATATACATGTGTCAGGTCCAGCGTCTTCAACATAGATACATGTGTCAGGTTCAGCGTCTTCATCATAGATACATGTGTCAGGTCCAGCGTTCAATAGTCTTCAACATAGATACATGTGTCAGGTCCAGCGTTCAATAGTCTTCAACATAGATACATGTATCAGGCCCAGCGTTTTCAATATAGATACTTGTGTCAGGTCCAGCGTCTTCAACATAGATACATGTGTCAGGTCCAACGTTCAATAGTCTTCAATATAGATACATGTGTCAGGTCCAGCGTCTTCAATATAGATACATGTGTCAGGTCCAGCGTCTTCAACATAGATACATGTGTCAGGTTCAGCGTCTCCAGCATAGATACATGTATCAGGTCCAGCGTCTTCAACATAGATACATGTTTCAGGTTCAGCGTTCCATAGTCTTCAATATAGATACATGTGTCAGGTTTGATTTTATGTCATTTTGCTGTGGTTGTGAGTTAATTAGGACTAATATTGGGTTTGTGAGTTAATAAGGACTAATATTGATATGTGAGTTAGGACTATTATTGGGTTTTGGAGTTAATTGGAGTACATGAGTACACAGACGTAAGTGGTGAAGATGACAAACTCATATTTACGAGTAGATGGTCATTCTCGCCGAACAACCAAGCCATATTTAAAAAATATGTATAAAAAACGGGACGTATTTGGAAGATATCATTCATTGTTACAGTCTATTTGCCTCATGGCACAACAGAGAAATAATATTAAATAGCACCGGCTCTCTATTCTTCTTAAAACAATTTATAACCAGTCGAGTACAGCATTTCACATTTCCAATTGGCGAAAGATTTGAGCTCCATCAAGATGTCATAGCATTACGGCACATACATATTTCACAGCAGCAGAAATTGAAAAATAATACAGTGAATCTTATTCCCCGTTGTCACGCCTCAGGTCAAATATTTCCCAATTTCTGAAAACCAATATGACATAGCGAATGTAAATGAGGTGGAAAAAAATGTCGAATGGAAATTCAATCAATAAGAGTGTTACGGCCCGGCGGAGTAGCTTCATCGCCCCTTGCCAAATTTGAATACATATTTCCCCTAGACCTATTTTCAGTTACTTAAATAACAGTTTATGCTGCAAGCATAGACGTTTTTATGATATAGCTGAGTTGTCGCCCCTTCCTCGTGGTCTCCAGGATACAGGGGACAATCATCTAACCTTTCTCAGCTAGCCTATATTACTGGACACTTCTATGGAGGGCCAATGTTAGGCTGATGCAGCAACAACATTTTCCCAGTTTGACACCAGATTTTGAGATTGAAAACGAGGCCGCGCTATGTCAACGGCTAACTGAGACAGTCACATGGTTGTGTATGAAGATTGGGGTGGCTCCTATAAATAGTGATCCAATAAGAATGCTCGTCTTAGTTTAAAATGGCGGAGTCGCATGACCAATCTCTGAAGGGGAGACGGCTGCAACAGTACGCAGACACTGTCTGTTAATATCTTGATTTAAGAAGAGAGAGTCGTACAGTCTACTTTCTTAGCGTCACTGCGCATTTTTGAAACGTGTTTTGATCTTTATGATATTTCGGACACATAATTGAATTTTTCGGACAGATTTCGGTAAGTTTTTGGTTCAACATTCACATTTATGAAGATTGCTATTTTTTTTTGTGCTGCGCAGGTCCGCTCAACAATTATCGACCAGCCTGTAGTTACGTGATAAGCTGGGCTGTAACGCCACGTTGTTGTTGTTGTTAATTCGTGGCCAGATAAACACTGCCGTTGGGCTCGATAATTTTGGAGCACTCCATCATTCGGCGATTGAGATCCCACGTGGCCTCGCGAACGGACAGTCGTTTACAGCTGGATTCCAAATTGAACCAGACAACTTCGGTATTTTTACATGGAGTTGGTGGCCGAACGATAGACAGTCTTGTCAAACATAGTATGCAGATCATACTCGATAGAGTCCCGGATGTGGTCGTGCTTGTTATTGGGGATAATGATATAACCCCATAGTCAAAACCGGAAGAGGTGGCCTATCAGTTATTATCTGTGGTCAGTCTGTTGCAGAAATTTTTCGGGGTCGAGAGCATTGTGGTTTGTCAACTGCTCCCGCGATATCCGCCTTACATAGCGTGGCGGGAGTATAATGGCATAGCTGCCAAGGTGAACAGCATTTTGGTAGCGGAAAGTGATAAACTCAATTATGCCAAATTCTGGTGGCATAATCACTATTTTTCCTTCCCTTCCGACCACGACATGTCAATCAGTATGCAACACGTACAAAATTATTTTTCTAAGGGCTTGTTCTACTCTGATGAGGTCCATCTTTCGGATAGAGGTTAAAACTATCTATACCGTAGTCTTCGCGCTGCCTTGATACACGGATGTCGTCTGATCGGCCATTTTTATGAATACATTCTCCATGCTGGTGCTTAATGAGGTTGTGTTTGTTTTTATTTACATTCAGTATATGGCCACTCCAGTCAGTAAATTTCACCGTTGGAGTGAAAAGGCCATGTTGTGGTCACTGAAGTATGATGATACGATCATGAGAGCTCCCCCTTCCTTTAAAGCTCATATCTCAAGATATCCTTGTACATCCATTTTCTCTGGTGCATCATTCTTTATGATCTGTTTCCTCCCCTTTAAAATAACACTGTATCTTTTGTTTATTAATTACTGCAAGTTAAAGTTGCGCTCCCTGTGATTGAGCTTTTTGGGGCGGGGGTGGGGGGTGGGGGGGCATTACGGTAGTACCGGTAAGTGACAGTAGGCCTACTTTCTCGTGAGTTGAATATCTGCCGCTTGGCCAGTCATTGACAGTTGTTCAACTTACACAATGGATTTACAGTGATCCATACCAGAATTTCGCTTCTTTTCTTGGCATAACTCCTCTATAAGATAACTATATCCAAATCTCAAACTCTACGTGCATACCCCTGATATGTTGTCTCCAGAGTCAATCAATCGTATCGCGCTACAGGTGCAATCTGATATTGTGCCACTCTTGACTGAACATATTAAGTCAGCTGTTTAATCCTCTATTGATGAAGCCATCACCCAAATGAATTAGCCTGTTCTGGTCAAAGCTAGGGAATCATAATCTGTCCAGCAGTCCATCACACCTACCCAGCCCGATGATATTGATCATACACCAGAAGTCGCTAATACTTCGCTAATAGTCAAGAAAGTTCAGCTGTTGCTGAACGTATCACCGCTAACATCACTGGCCTTTCTTCTGAAGGTGAGTGTGGTACAGCAATTCCCATTTCTGAGCATGAGGGATTCAAATCACCACCATTTACAGCGGCTGTTCCAGTCTATTCGGCTGTTCTGATAAGCTTAAAGCAAAAATTTGGGCTGACGAATTTGTTGAATTTCAATTACTGTTGAAGCCTGTTGACCAGGAAACCTACTCCCTGCGCCTGCATGACATCGATGGTAACCCCTCTTTGACCTGGTCCACCAAAGCTCAACACTCCAAGAAGTTTTTGTCTGTGAATGATTGTTTGACTTGTTGGAACCGTTTCCCTGCCATCTATCTGCAGCGCCATCCACTTAAGGCCGATGGGTTAGCGAAACATTTTGAAATCGTTCGAGACTTATTTCAGGAGGATGGGAAGTGGTTTTCATATGATGAATATTACAGAAGGGAAATATCTCAAGGCAGAATTACATGGGGCCAGCCTCATACAGAGCTGTATGCTAAGTATATCATTGCCAAACGCAACATGCACAATAAGCCCTTCAAACGTTCCCAGCAATCTCAATCTACTACACTCCAACCCTTACCAAGAGGTGTCTGTTTCCCATGCTACCTGTCCAGCTGGTAGTTCTTGCCGCTTTCAGCATACTTGCTGTAATTGCGGGGAGAAGCATCCTATAACCAAATGCCCTAAGGCATGGGAAAAGGTTTTTCGCTTTCTCAAGTATTCCAAAAGCCTCCATTTCACTTCCCGCACTAAACAACCCAAACAATCCTTTACCAACACCAATAAAACTTGACCGACTCCGATTTTGGTTACAAGGTTACAAGCCAGATCTTGTAAATTTCTTGTTATCTGGGTTTGAGTTCGGATTTGACCTGGGTTTTAGAGTGGAGCCAACACCTTCCAGCTCAAAAAATTTGCCATCCGCTTTGGCTATGCCAGACATGGTAGATTACAAAAAGAATTAGATGCTGGCAGAATTGTTGGACCATTCAGCGAACCCCGTTGTGATGGCTTTTGTTCCTCACCCTTAGGATTAGTAGAAAAGAAAGTTCCGGGGACTTACCCCATGATACATCAGTTCTCATATCCGTACTTATCCAAATTTTCTTAGGTTACGAAATCGACACAGTTCGTATGGAAATCCGTCTCCCTCTCGAAAAACTGGATAAATGTCTTTCATTACTTCAGTCATTTCTATCACGACAAAAATTCACCTTGAGGGAGATACGATCACTAACTTGCTTGCTAAACTTCGCATGTGCCGTAATAGTTCCTGATAGAGCATTCCTTCGTCGGATGATTGACTTAACCATGGGAGTTTCCAAACCATGATTGACCTAACCATGGGAGTTTCCAAACCATGATTGACCTAACCATGGGAGTTTCCAAACCATGATTGACTTAACCATGGGAGTTTCCAAACCATGATTGACCTAACAATGGGAGCTTCCAAACCATGATTGACCTAACCATTGGAGTTTCCAAACCATGATTGACCTAACCATGGGAGTTTCCAAACCATGATTGACCTAACCATGGGAGTTTTCAAACCATGATTGACCTAACCATGGGAGTTTCCAAACCATGATTGACCTAACCATGGGAGCTTCCAAACCATGATTGACCTAACCATGGGAGTTTCCAAACCATGATTGACCTAACCATGGGAGTTTCCAAACCATGATTGACCTAACCATGGGAGCTTCCAAACCATGATTGACCTAACCATGGGAGCTTCCAAACCATGATTGACCTAACCATGGGAGTTTCCAAACCATGATTGACCTAACCATGGGAGTTTCCAAACCATGATTGACCTAACCATGGGAGTTTCCAAACCATGATTGACCTAACCATGGGAGTTTCCAAACCATGATTGACCTAACCATGGGAGCTTCCAAACCATGATTGACCTAACCATGGGAGCTTCCAAACCATGATTGACCTAACCATGGGAGCTTCCAAACCATGATTGACCTAACCATGGGAGCTTCCAAACCATGATTGACCTAACCATGGGAGTTTCCAAACCATGATTGACCTAACCATGGGAGTTTCCAAACCATGATTGACCTAACCATGGGAGTTTCCAAACCATGATTGACCTAACCATGGGAGCTTCCAAACCATGATTGACCTAACCATGGGAGCTTCCAAACCATGATTGACCTAACCATGGGAGCTTCCAAACCATGATTGACCTAACCATGGGAGCTTCCAAACCATGATTGACCTAACCATGGGAGCTTCCAAACCATGATTGACCTAACCATGGGAGCTTCCAAACCATGATTGACCTAACCATGGGAGCTTCCAAACCATGATTGACCTAACCATGGGAGCTTCCAAACCATGATTGACCTAACCATGGGAGCTTCCAAACCATGATTGACCTAACCATGGGAGCTTCCAAACCATGATTGACCTAACCATGGGAGCTTCCAAACCATGATTGACCTAACCATGGGAGCTTCCAAACCATGATTGACCTAACCATGGGAGCTTCCAAACCATGATTGACCTAACCATGGGAGCTTCCAAACCATGATTGACCTAACCATGGGAGCTTCCAAACCATGATTGACCTAACCATGGGAGCTTCCAAACCATGATTGACCTAACCATGGGAGTTTCCAAACCATGATTGACCTAACCATGGGAGCTTCCAAACCATGATTGACCTAACCATGGGAGCTTCCAAACCATGATTG